>CABFWB010004480.1:47768-58710 GCA_902151455.1 Timema bartmani
CCCTGATAAATCTAAGCGCGTTTTTGCAAGAAGATCACCTACACCTACTGCATTGTTAATTTTAAATCCCTGAATATATGATTTATAATTAATATCATTTGTGATTTTGGCTATCGCTATTACTATAGCGTGCGCCAAACAATTCGTCAATGATTTAACAACGACTATACTACTTTTATGGTGACTTAGATATTCGTTTGAAAGACACCTTTTTAATGGTCTGCCGTGACCCATCATCATTTGGATATGATTAACTCTAATCACCAATACATCGGCTATACCACATTTGGCGTTACTCTGAATAACTTTTGTCAATGTATTCATAATAGTGTTCACATCAATTTGGTCAAATCTACGGTATGAAACCCCGACCGGTTTGTTCAGATTATTTTCCGTGTTCGTGATCGTCAGTCCCATTAAATCATAAGGTGCCGTAACTCTAAGCAAATAGGCCAATATACTAGAGAAACATGCCATTAGGTAATGCACCGGACTCACATTTGCAATCAAAGGCTTACATAGAACTAAAATATCCCAGCCTAACGTGCTGAACTGACTACACGTACGTTCTGTCTCTCTTGTTATGGTAAATGAGTCGTCAGTGTTTGTAGGACCAGCGTAGTCAAAGATGTGGTTTCGTTGTCGTTCGGCATTGTCTGACGTAGAGGGTCTAGCATTTTTGATAGGTCCGTCAGCTGTAAATGTATTTAATGTTTGTTCCTTAGGCACTGGAAATTTTTTGTATAAATATATATGAAATAAATTCAACATTTGGTCCAGAATAAAGACAGAGAAAGAAATAATAAAAAAATTGTACTTTCTATTGCCAAAAGACGAGAGCACGTTCGATATTTGTTACGTGAAAGCATCCTTTCACTCGGCACGATGGCAGATAAATGACACTCTGAAAGAAAGAAATTTCCCTTTTATAATCGTCAACTCGTTGGTGGTTGCTTATTTCAATTGTGAGTTTTTTTATTACTTTGGTGTCACGTTGGGATGGTCTGTGTCTGGTTTACGTGAACATAGAACTGAAATCACCAGACCTTGACTAACACCGCGTGATTATTTTTCTTTTTAAATGTAGACTTTGCTCACCTTGAGTCGACTGTTTTAGAAATTACCTTGAGATTATCACCTTATCCAGACGTGTTTGCAATTTTATCTTTTTTTTTATTGTTGGCAATATGTTTAAATACTGCTATATAAAACCGCATAAATATCGTTAAAATGGAATTGGTTTATATAGGTGGACGGCAAGACTCCGAGAAGGAAGGACGTTCTTCACCTTGCGTAGCTAGACCGACCACCAGAACGAACGACCAGATGATGACGTAGACTTCGAAAGAGCAAAAGTCAAAAACCGGTTTAAGCTCGGAAGACTCCAGAACACAACAGATCTCGAGACAGACGTGGCGATGGTTTCTCTATAGTGCTGATCCTAATGGTGCCAACCAGCTATAGAGAGCCGTAAAGTGTCACCGGCTACAGAGCAATATCTTGTAGTTAGAGTCTGTTTAGAGGGACACACAGCACAACATACCCCAGCAGGTAGAGCACCCACTCTTTATCACACCACGCGCCACTAGCCAGCCCTTTTCAGGGCCGAGCGAAATGGACGCAGCCACACAAACCACAAACACAAACAATATCAAAACAAAAATGACACCTGCACATGGAGAACAATCAAGTAACTAGTGACGACACTGAGATGGAATCTGACACGGACGGACAAGGGAAATTTACACTGGCCTCCAAACTCACCAGGAAACATCAATTTAAAACCTAATAAAAACAAAACACAAAAAAGACAATCACAACATCAAACCAGTTTGACGTCCTGAAAAGGGCTGACAACGAAAATGATGTCACCATGACTGAAGACACTCAGCCACAAACAACGACGCATCAGGAAAGTCATCCAAATAGTGACTACCACCAATAGTGACGAGGGGATAGCAACACTACATGAAAATAACAAAGTACGCCAAGGAATTAGGAAACAATACCAATGTGTATTTCCTAAAGGACGGCTTTAAAATTCATACCACCACCAAACAAAACTTCGACCTAATGCAGCACTTGCTCACAGACCTGAAACAGGAGTACCACACATACACACTCTCAAGAGACAAGCCAGTCCACGTGGTCATCAAGGGGCTACCCCCAAACATGCTCACGGAGGATCTTCAACAAGAACTGATGGGGCTAGGCTACCCCGTCACACATGTCAGACAATTCACAACAAAAACACCGGTGATAAGCAGCACTCAGACAGTCACACTATTACCAATATTCCAGGTGACACTAGCCAAGAACTATCAAAACTCAGACATATACAAGATCAAGTTCATTAACAACACTAGAGTGCAAGTTGAGCCCTACATCCCTACCCTCAACAAAATAGCGCAATGTCACAAATGCCAGAGATTCGGTCACACAGGAAACAACTGCCAGAACAATCCAAGATGTGTCAAATGCCTGTCAGCGCACGACATGAAAGACTGCAAAAAAAAAAAAGAAAACATCACCCCAGCACGATGTGTTAACTGTAGAGAAGATCACTTCGCCAACTACAGTAAATGCCCCGTGTACAGAAAACTTCTGGATGAAAAACTGTCACTACACACTGCAAAACAGGAAGCTCTTACTCAACAAAGACGGATCTTCCCACCTCCACAAATCACAGGCAGGGATTTTACCTTCACTTCCCCAACGATCCAAGACAATGGCCGAAATGCGCCAATTTGAGGTCGCATCCACAATCCAGGGAGACGTGGCAAGAATTCACCGGCAATACAGCCAGGATGTGCGACAGTTAACAAGGCCCCACAACAAGCCACTCAAGAACAAACCTCCACAGCCTCCAACATCAAGGAGTTAATTAATTTGTTCAAAGAGTTGAACATAATCAAATTAATCAACCACTTCAAACCATACCTTACACAGCTAAGGCAAGCAAAATACACTGCAGACAAATTAATGTTAGGCAAAGAAGTTCTGACTGAAGATTTCGCCACAGAATGAAGAATAAAAGAACGACATTGACGAAGAACACACTGCGCGTTTTTATGTGGAAAGCGAATGAAATACTCCAGCAAGCAAAAGAATTAGAAGATTTATTCAACACTTATGCAATTGACATAGATAGCTCTGATAAATGAAACTCACTTAAATCCAACAAAAAATGTGTATTTCTACTTCTACGAAATTTACAGGTCAGATAGAATAAATAGACCCGGAGGGAGTACAGCTGTCTTCATTAAAAGAAACCTTCCACATTAACAACACCATTTGAAGGACTTAATAACACTAAAGGCTACAGCAGTTAAGGTCAACACCAACCGGGGGAGTATTTTATTCGCGGTGATATACAAACAGCCGCAGGCGACGTTACAGACACAAGACTTGGACGAACTTACACAGACATGAAAAATAGTACTTGCAGGAGACCTGAAAGCTCACGAACTAGAACAATAGAACAACGACTGCGAACGGTCGCACACTTAACGAACACGCAGACAACAACGACTACCTAGTGATCGTACCAAATGAACCAACATTTTACCCTTCAAACTACCTACAGAAACCAGACATAATAGATGTAGTTCTAACAGATATAGGAATCACACCAGAAGACCTCACAATACTACACGAATTAGATTTAGACCACAACCCAATATTCCGTGATATAAGGATTATCACAGATATTGAGATTAAAGGGCTCACAAACACTCAAATAACATGTAATTGGGACACGTTCAAAACAACACTGGAATACACACTTCCGGAGGTACACCACATTCACGGAAGAAGCAGAAGCAACGATTCACTTATTCACGTCGACTGTACAAAAAACCTACAAACAGAGCACAGTGAGGGAACCAATCCCACATGACCTCCGGAAAAATAACCCATAACTAGACTTCCTCATAGCTAATAAAAAGGGAAGCCAGGTGGGACTGGCAGACCTTCAGAACCACCCAACACAGAGCAGCCTACAATAGATTAAAATTACAGGCTAAAAGAACAGTAAAAAAATCAGGTTAGACAAATGGAACACTTATGTCACAGAAGCAGCCACTGACACGAATAAAACATGGAAAATCACAAAACAACTAAGGGGTGATAAAAAAATCAGAACAGTACCAACCATCCACAGGGAAAATGGCGTTGCCTACAAAAGCTCGGAGAAAGCGGAGGCCATATCCACGACACTAGAAAAGCAGTTCACACCCAACAAAAAACCATATTAATCAAGCTTCGCCAGGAAAGCTACCACATCAGTTAGGGAATACTTGATCAAACCAAACGAAACGCAGGCAGACGACATCACACTCGAAGAACTTACATAATCTACACAGGAAATTCCCAGGAAAAAATCTCTAGGACATGACAACATCACGAACGAGGTAGTACAACACTTACCACCTAGGGCAGTGCGAGTACTATTGACAATACTAAACACACTACTTTACCTTTGTCACTTCCCGGATGACTGGAAGCTGGTGAAAGTGATAACATTACCCAAACCGGGTAAAGACACGATGTTTCCTCAAAACAGAAAGCCTATCATTCTCCTCACGCTTAGCTAATTATTAAAAAAATCCTTAGAAGACTCAAACAAATCACCGATAGTTTAAAAATTATCTCAGAACTTCAATTCGGCTTCACAAACAAGCACTCCACCACCCACCCAATAGTTTATCTAATAGAAGATACCACTCTGGCCTTCGAGGAAAAACAATACCTGATCCCTATATTTCTATAAATAGAGAAGGCTTTCGACAAAGTATGGAACATTGGTCTACTTCATAAATTAATTCAACTTGGCTTCCCCTCTTGGTTCATACACACAATCGCCAGCTTCTTTAGTCTTAGAACATTCAAGGTAACAATGGAGGCTAAAATGTTCCCAACACATCCAATAAACGTTGGAGCCCCCCAAGGTTCTACGCTATCACCACACCTTTACAACATTTACGTATCAGACATACCGTCAGACCCGAGAGTCAAAGTTAGACAGTTTGCAGACGACACCATGATCTCCGCACAAAACAGAAACATACATTTCACGAGTTTAGGAATTCAAAGATATCTAGTAACACTACAGGAATGGTTCACCAAATGGAGGATAAAAGTAAATCCGGACAAATCAGCAGCACTAGTAATATCTAAAAGGCTACAAAACTCACCAGCACCCTTCACCTTATTTAACACAGAAATATCCATACACCCATGCGTTAAGTATTTAGGCATAACAATACATAAGAGATTAACACGGAGAAAACACATAGAACAAACAAACAAAAAAGCACTAGGCCAATTCGTGCAACTATATCCACTATTAAAAGTTAACCAGCTAACAGAGCACACACAATTAATTATTTACAGAGCGGTCATTCAGCCAATCACACTATACAACAACGTAGCCTGGAGCTACGCATCAGTGCACTTGCTCGACGATTACCGGGACAAACTATTACACCAGAACAGTCGACCTACACACTATGAAAAAGAGCAGGCAACTACAAGAAGTATATAAATATAGAAACGATAAGTTCTAAGAAGAAATTGACACACACACAAACACAATCATAAGATCACTAGGACGCTACGACCCAGACAAGCACAGGAAACACAAAAGTCCCAAACTGTCATAGTGACAACAACAAAAATTAAAAAACAAAAAATTTATTAAAATATATATAAACCAAAAAAACCTTAGAAAGGATAATTCCTTGCTAAATATTTTTTTTATTTAAATGACATTTTAAACTATGATAGTAATAAAAAAGAAAAACCATCACTATTCCAGAAAGCAAGGTGGACGCGGACTGCCTTCTTAATTCCATCCTTCCAAATTCCTTAAATCCCACCGCACTCCAAATACCCACCATACACCAGTCATATCACAACATCAACAACCTTTGTCCCCACCGGAACCCCTAGGTAAGTAGGTCTGTCCTTTGCGTCAAGCCATGAGTTTGCTGCAGCTGTGGATTTAGGGAGAAAGGGCGGACCCATCAGTTCCAAATCCTAAGAAAAGAAAATCCTGCCAAACCATATTCCCATACTTAAGGGGAAAAAACTTACAAATTTCAAGAAACCCATCAATCACGTTACACCATCACCCACAAAGCGATCATTCCTACAATACCAACCTACCTTATCCCCATAAAAAAAAATCCTTCCAAACACTTAAGACACAGCGACATCACTCATAAATCATAATCACAACTATTGCACTCACAGGGTACTAATTTATATTATTGTATTTTATTACAGCATCATTAAAAGATTTCACTCACTCAATGTTTCCCCCTCATACTATGAGGATAAGGACTAGCGACTGCTGCCTGTAACTCACAAAGCAAAATCAGCCCTTTCTCTTTATGAACTAGGTTGACGCTTCTGTCAGCTTAGAGATTCAGAGTCGGGCAACACCCGAAAGGCGAAAATGGAATCAGTTGAAGACGTGTGTTTTAACAATCCTCTTCAAGCGTTCAAGCGTCGCCATATTGAACGTCTATCTAGGTAGTTTATCATTTTTTATTTTTTTACATCTTTGTAATTCTATAATATATAATATATTAAATATACTTTTGTCTTTTTTTTAGAGTATGGAGACGTTTATGAAGGAATTCAATGCTCCAAGAGCGAGACTCAATATATTTCACTTGGAAATTTAGCTGAAAACACCAAATTAAAAATGATATCTTTCGAGCAACGGGACACTAAATTTGGAAGAGGAATTTACGTAAAGTCTTTTTCAAACGATAGTCCCGTAGGTTTATTTTTCCCAAAAAAGTTTTCACACTTATGTACTAAGGAACAAATTGATCTTGTCAATAAATTTCTCTCAAACTTTGCATTAATTTATGATGGTGTTGGGAGGGATGATTCTATCAAATTTGGATGATTAAAATTGAATCAAATGAAAACATTATTTGTATTATTGTGTTATTTAACTTTAAGAAAATAATCGTGAATACATTTTGGATTAATTTTAATAACTGGTTCAAGGGTAAAATATATGTTGGTTTATTTATATTAATTTTATAAATTGTTTATGTTCCCTAATGTTCTTTAAATAATGTTAAGGTTTATACTCTATACCGTATCTATGAAATTAGAAAATATAATTTAAGAAATGAAATTTTAGTAATCCACTAGTGTTAAAGGTAAAATTATAAATTAAAAAAATAAGTACAACTATACTAAACGATGATATTTTATTAATCCACTGGTGTTAAACGTAAAATTGTGTTTAAAATTGAAAATAATGTAAAAAATCATTATATCAATTTTTTTTTCTAAAACTAAACCTTTATAATAACCTAATTTTAAGAATATTTTTTTAAAATCATAAATTCATAAAATAGAGTATACCTATGCTAAAGATGATATTTTACTAATTCACTTGTGTTAAACATAAAATTGTGTTTAAAATTGAAAATAATATAAAAAATCATCTTTATATTACTTTTTTTTCTAAAACTAAAGCTTTATAATAACCTAATTTTAAGGATATTCATTTTTTAAATGTTAAACTTACTTTATATTTTAGTAGAAAGCGGGAGTATCAGATTTCACTTTAAAGAATAGGTTCACCCAGAATTTGAACCTGGTACTTTGTGATTGCTTGAATTTTTCTAAGGTTTTATAAAATTAAATAAAACTTTATAATAACCCTATTTTTTGAATAAAATCTTATTTTGTAATATGATCAATTTTTTTAAAATGATAGGTTCAACCGGGATTTGAACGTAGGACCTCATTATCATATATACATTTATAGAAGAGTAAACGCATGAGCAAAACTATAAATTTAGATATAGAGTAAGAGGGTTTAAATTGAAACACAATCTTTGGAATAGATTACAAAATGGATGCAGATGGCATTCAATATTTAATTTTTGAATTAGAATGATTAAACAAGTCTTATACTTAATAAAGTACATTGTGATTAATCTAACTTTAACAAAGAATAATCACTTGGCTCATAAACTCACTGTAAAACAACATTTTCTCTCAGAGCTACATCATGTTCAGCTTGATAAAGAAAAAAAGAACAACTGAATGCTGGGCCACTTCCAAATCATGAAGCATTTGTTGCAACTAGCTGCACATTTGATGAATACCAATTCCTCTGATAGTGTTTGTGTCCACTGGATATTACTAGCGTCGAGAGTGACTTTTGCGTAATCTATCTACTACAATTCAACTACACAATAATTCTTCAAGATGATGTATAGAGTTTGTATAAATATGACGGCATTAGTATACATGTCAAGTAGAGTATTGATGGATACTATAAAAATATGATACTATTAATAACGGATATGGTGTTTCGTGCATGGTACAACATTAGTCGACATCAGAATAAAATGTCACAATTTTGTGACGTCACACTCTTATGACAAACGAAGTACTAAACAATGACGTAATTAATAAACATAACAATCACCGTATTGGTGGATATGGTGTTTCGTGCATGGTACAACATTAATCGACGTAAAGAATAAAACGTCACAGTTTTATAACGTCACACTTTTATGACAAACAAAATACTAAACAATGACGCCATTAATAAACATAACAACCACAGTGTTGCTGGTATGGTGTTTTGTCAGTGGTTTAGGATGAATATAATCATATTCATTCAAATCTGATTCATTCACGTCATACTCTTATGACGTCACAGATTTATGACAAACAAAATACTAAACAATATTTTAGTCGAAATGTACCCACATCAGTCTAGGACGAATATAATAACTCATTAAAAACTGATTTATTCAATGAATAGACGTGTTTCTCTTGTGACGTCGTTACCGTCATACGTCACATACTCTACGTAATATATTATTTAAATACCTCTAACATACCCCCTCCCCTCAAACTTCATACTCTTTTGACGTCACAGAATATTATAATTTATTAAAACCTGATTTTACTCAATTAATAAAGATCATTATCTTGTGACGTCACTGTCATACGTCACATACTCTACGTAAAGCACTTTTAAATACCTCTTACACAGCTACCTCCTCCCATATTCTCATTTCCGGTCGACTAGATATAGTAGGGCTATTACTACTTACAGTTATTTTCTTATGAAGGCTGAGGCCATAGTATTTCTCTGTCCTTGTATTATTTCTGCGCCTTGATCATTACTTTAGCTAGTAGGTTAGTCAATTTAGGGTAACTGGAGAGCATTATGGTACAACATATATATTGATGCTTTATTTGGTTTATAAAGAGAGCCAAGTGGCTTGTACGTACATATATAAACACCCTAGTATTGGCGATGATCGAAACCAATTAGTTTTAAACATTTAAGATTATGAAACATTTTACAGAAATAATTTATTAGGTGTCTTTATCCGGTCATACAAAATAAATTAGAAGCAGGCTTTAACTACCTATCATTATGATAATGATAATATATTATATTAGAAAAAACACACAAAAAAACCTTAGTACGGCCCACATGTGTACATGTATTCAAACACACATCTTAATTTGGTTAAACTGATAACAACAGCAAAAATAGTTAAAATCTACACAATTCACAAACAGTAAGTCCCTAGGCGCATTGTCATGTGATATTGATTGATTTGTTCTTTAAAAAAAACGCTGCGGCTCTTACATATAAAGTTTATTCCCCTGTGTAAGATTTAGTCTATATTATTTTCCAAATTGTATTTCTTAGCTTCTCTTTTAAGCCGATTTAAGTTTAGGTTTTTATTCTTAATTTCTTTTGGTATTTTATTAAAGCTTTTTAAACTCTGCATTTGTGTAAACTCGGTGCTAGGAAAAATATCTCGACTTGTTTGGTGACTCCCTCCCTTTTCTTCCTCCAAATTTTAAATTACTAATTGTTAAATTGTTTGTAAGTTTATTTACCATTACCAAAGTATAGAAAAAGATTGCTTCCTTTAATTTTAATACACCCAAGCTTTTAATTTTGTCTTCATGATTCTTAGTTGAGGGTGGACAAAATAAATTTCTTATTGCTGCATTTTTCAACTTTATCAGTAGTATCAAATGACTTTTGAAAGTATTCCCCCTGAGCACATTTAAGTAGAACAGATGTGAGTGAATCAAAGCACAATATATAGGCCCGTATGCAAGAACGATAATAAGCACGGCCAAAGTACCGACAAAGTACTAGCAAAGCATAAGCAAAGCACAGGCTTAAGTCCGGTGGATGCCTTGCTAGAACGTCTGGCGAGCAGTTACGTGATAAAATTATCCACAGAGGTACACAGAGGTACCACACCCCAGCGGGAAATAAAATTCTCTACATCCACTGCCTTCTATATTGAAGTTTTTGCTCGTAAAGTTAGCAAACCTGATCGTAAACGCCCAAACATTTGTGAAAATGGCGGACAGAAGTAAACACCCTCACTTTAGCGATGATGAACGTATATATTTATTGGAACAAATTAAGAATCACAAATTATATAAAATATACTTACATTAAATTTTCAGATATAAAACTACATTATCTTTACTAGGCCGGTGTAAGCGGAAAACATCCAGGATATTATTAGTCTGAATGCAAGGACTCTAGTACAGCATCGGCACGCACTCAAAAGAACAGCATCTCTTTCACACCGAACAGTGGTTTAATAATCTCAATGTTGATTAGGAAATTCGTGTCGATATTAATGCTTTTTTACTAAACCTCTCACACCTTAGCTATTTACCAACGCCTTCACCGTATCAACACCAGTGTTTTTGTAATCCTATCTTAAAAAGTAAAAAATAAAGACAATTAATTAGCATATTATGTCAAAATCCTTTGAATATTTGACACAATATTCTTACTCTGGCACCCCCCATAAATATGGTTTAAATTTAAACACACATACAAATATATAACATTTTAAATTATATTATAATAATTATAGAATAGAGTCACACGCCCCTA
>CABFWB010004481.1:0-11623 GCA_902151455.1 Timema bartmani
GTTTCGTATAGTTTTTTTTAAATGTAACAAAAGATTTTCTTCTAATTATTCTTATTCGATGGTTGCTCAAAGTTTAGATTTATACGAGGGATGGGTATAGATTGAGACGAATGTAAACTTAGTTTTCTGTGAAATTATTGGTTTATTTATGTTTTAAAATGATTATGCCTTCACTATTGTGAATTATTTTAGAAAGGGGATCTCTTAAGTGTTTAAAATTTACAATGAAAATCCATCCTATAACCCGCCCCCCAACTATATCTCCCCCCCACACCACCACCTAAAATTGAATTGTTAAATACATATACATAATTTATTTAGATCAAGCTTTGACCTTTTCTTTTGTAGTGAGAACAATTTTACTAGATGTAGACACATAATTTAAATTATGAATACCACCAAAAATGGTAGGTAATATATTCAGTAGTTATTTTCTTTTTGTTCAGATAATTAGACGCCCTATAATAGAAATACATAGATACTTATATATTATGTACTGTACGTATATGTATAATATCATTAATATATATATACGTATATATATCTATACGTTTATATATACCTATATATATTATATAAGGATACCCAAATGTAGAATTTTGCGTAGAGCAAATAATATAAAGTATCGATATTCATGACTGAATATTTGTTTTAATTATAGTAAAATAGGAAAAACAAAACAAAATAAATTTTTAATAAGAATAAAATAGTTACAGTAGTAGACAAAAATGTAAGAAGAATAAATATTCTTGTCGTAAATCTTATATTTCGCCATTTTGATAACATTATATTATTCTGAATATAGTAATGTCTTTTTTATCAATATTCTTTGAAAATTATATCCATACGTATTTTTCAGATAGGCTTACACATTTTTTTTTTAAATTTATATTTCGTATGCTATATATTGAAGAAAAGAGTAATTACATTATACACTAAGCAATGTTTTATATAGCTTTAACACTAATAACATACTATGTAAATCTTGAAATTTTAAAAATACCCATAAAAGCATCTTGTAAGCTGTGTAATTTTAATTTATTTTGCATATATTTTCTAAAAGTTTAAATCTCTGAATGTACGTTTACAATTCTACAACGAGTTCATCACTTCCTTTAATGTTTGCCTGAGTAGCTGCTAAATAATTCACCAATATTTTTTATAGTTAAATCACAAATAAATAATTCAAAATCTCATTAGCTTGCATGAATTTAACCAAACAAACATAATTAATATATTATTTCCAGTTTCCCTCCAAGCTAATTGAATTTACTGGGCTATGCCATTCTTTGTACAAACATTGTTAATGTTACAGTCAAGGGAAGCCAGTTAGATCAAATGTTGGGCTTGTCTTTGGGCGTATATTTAGGGATAATTTTACTTTTTTACTACCCACTTCAGTGGCCTAATGATATAAGTAGCTACTCTCGCAGTAGATTAGACTACTGATGATAAGAAGATCGAGATTCAAATCTCCGTCGGGTGAACCGAAAGGTTTTTTTTTTTCAAAATGGTTTTTTCCTAATCCTTAATACCATCAGCATAATGAGTAGGTACATAAGTGGATAGCCCGAACGGGTATTAAGATGCGATGCTATAAAAAATATTTTTTCTTGAGTTAATTAACCACTACATAATTAATGTGTATTCTATCATTTAATTTTGGCAGCAATTTTTATCCTATGCTTGTGGATGTCTCACCCACACACACACACCCACACACACACTTACACACACATAAACACTTATATATTACATATACGGTATACATATAAATACGTATGTATATATATTACATATTGTCACCCCCCGTCTCGTGGGCCTCAAACTGTCAGGATGGCTTGCGGCCGTATACATGTGCGTGGGCTCGTAATTTATATACAGCTTTGGCTTTTAGGGTTTCTTGTACTACCTTGCACTACTGCAAAATGTGATGTTACTAAGAATTTACTTAAAATATTTTAAAAGGGTTTGAAAAGACTTTACTCAGGAGCTAGTGACAGAACAAAGCATATAGTAAGGAATGCTTAACCAATGGCCTGACTGACCCTCTAGGTGGTCCTACACGGTTGTTAATCCCGGTACCCTGGGCGCTATGGTAGCCTTCCAGCACACGCACTCGATGATCCGGCGTCCTAACCCACGCAGCCCCAAAAAACGGGCAAAGTGACCCCTTAGACTCATTGTTAAATTGTCAGCCCCGAATAGCTCTAAACTAGAACCAGATATACCATGAAATGGCCTGATTTCCAACAAGAATGCTGACCAACTGTTTTCAATAGTCAGCTCTTACGTCCTATTGTTTACTCACTCATCAAAACACGTTAATATACTAGTTCTGTCACTCGAAATTCACAACATAACATTTTTAAAATAAACAAACACCTCAATATTGGCGATTACAATATATAAATATGTATTATAGTGAGATAATAAAGCTAAAACGCTAATTACGAATTATAAAATAGGTTTGAAAATATGTCAAAAGGTTCAGAAAAATGAATTGGCTAATATATCACTATATATGTATATATAAATGCATTTCTCTTAAGATTTTCTCACCTTTTCAAACTAATTTTATAATACTATTTGTACTAATATATGTAATACTATCTTACTATATTATTGGAACAATGTTCATTGCTATACATTTTTATTTCTTTTTCACCGCATCTTTGTATTCTTTCGGGTTAGTTACATACATTTTTTATGAGGGAGGTAGATTGGGACAGGGACTGTACCTGTATTCGCGTGGAGGGAGGGAGGAATACCCATTAGGAAATCTACCCTAAATACATCTGACTGAGACTCGAGTGGCGAATTAAACCATACGACCACTAGTGCGGGTGTTTTTTGACTTAGTCTGAAGGTGTCAAAAGGCTTCTTAATGAGTAAATAGTTTAAGGAAGCCTCCTCGGTCTGCGAGAAAGTATAAATCACTGTCAGGCTACAAGGCTTAAAATACAATGGTCTGTGTCGTTTTATGCAAATACTTATTTATTGTATCTACGCTATATTCCCTTTCGCTCTTCCACTACAACTACCCTTTTCCATGTCAATGAGAAAAAGGGAAAATAATGCAACGTAAATTCTCATCTCAAGGTAAAGAAGAATACTCGGTGCTAGTTCTCAATAACTACAATTTGTTTGTTACTAGCCTATCAAAAAATTACTTTATTTACTAGAGGAAGGCTAAATCTAGAGCCCTTTTTCATCAAGTTTAGTCTCCCAGCTTCACAAACATGCTTAAAATGTAGTTGAAAATAGGCTTAAGGCACATTTTCCCACATTTATTTATATCAACAAAACTCAAACCTTAGGGCTGTTAAGAAAAAATAACTCTGTTGGAATCTTCCTACTTTATTTTGGAGTTAATAATATTTGGAAATAACATATTGTATAATTAAATATTGTGGTAGAGCTAAACGTCTGCGTGGCAATTAATAACTTACTGAGGCAACCTCCTTAAAGCAAGTAATTAAATACCGGTACTCAAAAGATAACCTTTTAGAAAATACAAATATGTTGTTTTGCTGTCAACATTAATAAAATTGTACTATATTATTTGTGTTATTTTATAGGTATTAATTAATAATACATATCAAATGTAACAGCTCTTGATCACATAGCAGGACATAATTATTAATACGTGAAATTAAATCCATTAGATTTTCAGATGTTATATAAGGCCTTTCCTATGAAAATTGGACTGTATAAAATAATATAGCATTAAATTAAGAATACGTACCATAAAAGAGATAACCCCCCTTCAATTTTTATACGCGAAGAACCAAAGAGGATTAAATTTAAATAATCCTATTGATTACAATTCTGAACGAGTAAGATAACAGTCAGAACATCATGTATCAGTCTACTGCAAGTACTAGTATCTTCAAAAATCACCCCTTCTATCCCTTTATTTCTCTCAAGCAAGAGTAACTTTTGTCAGTGCTTAGTGACGTCATTTGACGTCTATTGCACCCTTGCTTATCTGCATCAACCTTGCTTCCTTTTTATAAAACTCCTTTTTTTAGTTTGCTGCCTCTGTCATAAAATCTGTTGACCACTTTTTCAACAGATTTTTAAACAGAGATATAAGGCTGAGACCTTGTAAATGTTCCTAATTCGCGTAAAATTTGAGCTAAATCCAAAATGCGGTGCAGTGGGCTGCTATTGGAGGTCATATAATTATATCAATTACTCTGCATTTATACCTGACTCATATTTTGGAACCTACCCCATCCATTTAAACAAATCCTATTTAAGTTTACATAGCTAAAAAATAAATAAAAAACAAGTTTTTCTAGAATATACCTCATCTGATAAAATATAAAGTTTGGCATCTACTGCTGCAACATAAATAAAGTACACTATAAGGTATACAGTATTCTCACGTGAATTATGAATATTATATAACAAGTTTCAGTATCTCCATCAGATTTTACTGAATAATTGATCAGCATATTTGATGATAGAGGAAGTAAAACTAATATAAAGTGTATATAAATAAACAACAACTTTATATATTCCTTCACTATCATTATGAATCTATTTTTACTTCATTCATAATGTATTGTTTAAAATCTTTTATCATTGCACATTTCTACAAAGTATCCATTAATCATTGCTAAAAGTTTATAACTAATTGCATATGTTTCAATTAATTCAAACTTCTCAATCTTAAGAAATTATTTGCAAGGAAGTTTTTAATGTCCACACGCTACCACGTTTTTTTAATTATCTCCCTAATTTATTTGACCACTTGATATAAATTTAATAAGATATTTATGTATTTTTCTTAATCAACTCTAACCTGAAATTTTTTTTAAATATAATTATCTTGTGAAATATTCTACCATAAAGAAAGTACTTTAAATAATTTGATGATCTGATGTCGACTACCTAGTCTACTCAACTAAAGATTTATACCCACATTATATTATTTCTTATGTCTTTAATTAAATACTTTCCTTAATATGTATTTAAAGAGTAATACAATCTATCTCAGAAATTGTATTGGGTCAGTTTTAAAGTTTTATTTAAGACAATGTTTGAAGCGTCAACCAAATGATGACAAAGTGTAACAAAACTAATTTTTAATTTCAATATCACCCAAATTTGCTAAAAAAAGAATACACATTTTAAACTCTGCCTTAAAATATGAGTGAAGAATGACCCTGGGCATGGGACGATTCCTGGATAGCTCAGTGGTTAGAGCATTGGCGTACTAAGCCAAAGGTCCCGGGCTTGATTCCCGTGTCCAGGTGTCATTTTTCAATTTTCAGAATAATTTATATATATATATATATATATATATATACTTTTCAGCGTATTGCATTATAGACCCTGAGGGACATGACATCGAGTTCAATTACCTGTATTTAGATTATTTGCTGCTTTGGTGGCACAGAGTGTTGCCCAAGGTACACCTATAGAGGCTGTCTACACGTACCAGCAATGAGATGATGTGATGATAGTGAATATGGAGGTGTGGGCCAGTGGAGAGACTTGAACCTAACTTAAGCCTAATTTACCCACCCCTGGTGACCGTTGGGATAATTCCCTTTAGAGAAAAATAGCCAAGGTGCCAACCGGGAATTGAGCCCGGGACTACAAAGTTTATAGACATATGCACTGACCACTATAGCATGGGGCCGGATTGTATATCGATAATACATTATATTTACACTTTTAGAATATTTAAAAATTTAATTTAAAAATAGCTCATATTTCCAGAAGGTCATTCATTTATCATTTTACAACAGGTCAAATCAGAACCATCCTTCAAAAATGACTAGATTTAGAGCATACTAACCAGTATTTCAATGTGAATACCTTAACTGGATACATGGTCAAATATCTACCTGACATCATATCTAAGTGTGAAATATGTATAAGGGGAAAAGTTTTTTTGTTCCAGTTTAAAAAAAGTACCTTCATTATATGTCTACGCATATTTTTAATACTAGGAAAAGTTTTTAATTTTTATAAATGTTTCTTTATTCTCATGAATACTGCAGGTTACCTTACTACGTTGTGACGCCTGAATCTATCTGCACTATCTCACGAAGTTACCCTCTCTATAAACAGGTTTATAAGACCTCTGAAGAGGTCATTTCATAGCCGATTAACCGGGTAATTTTACACAAGAAGATGTTCGAACCAGAAATGTGTCGAGGTAAGTTTTTCTTCATTCTTCATTAAAAAACTAGTGGAATTGGGATAAGATTGATGGTTATTTTAATCTAAAATAAGTATTTTGCAATTTGTTTTGTATTTAAAAAATATGCAAAAAATTTCAACTTCTAAAATTGTGTTTACAAGTCTATATGTGTATATGGTCATCGAAAATAGCTTTATATTATTTTCAGTAAGCACCAAACTCATGTTCTTTTAAAGGTTCTATCAATATTTGACCTAAACGAAACAGTTGATTGCAAATATCTCAGTGACCTAGGCAGCTCCCTAAGTGTCAAATTTGGACCAATAATTTTCAAAAAGTATAATCCATACGTATATAGTGTACTCAAAAGTGGCCCGCTTCGGTGGCCGCATAGTCTAAAGCGCTACTCTCACAGTAGACTAGAATGCCGATGACGGGGAGATTGAGGTTTGAATCTCGGTCGGGTGTACTGAGTTTTTTTTTCAAAATGGCTTCTCAATATCTCTATACTTAAATGCGGGTACACATCGTCTAAATCAAACCTTCCTCATCCTTAACACATTAACGTAACTAGTATATAAGCGTATAATCAGAGTGGGTAGTAAGACGTGGTACTAAAAAAAAATAACGTGACTACGACCAATAATATTATTGAATATTTTATAAGAAATGGTGTTTACATAGCCTACTTTATCCAAGCTTAAATAATAGTAAGACTTCTACAGATATAAAATGTTTTTCGTAGAAAGCACAGTTCTCGATATTTTCATTAAGTTGAATACATTTGTTTGATATATATTTTTCTATATTTGATTTTAAACTAATCGAAGTAGCCGTACTTCAGTAGGATTGAAGAAATGAATAAATATCTGATTCTTGGAAATGACTTTACTTGGTGCTTCTAGTTCTTGGTATGGTTAAATTTGCTGTATTATTTTGTTCAGCATAAGTTGGAATTTAATGGAACGAGGAAAGATATCTTGGCAGCTATTATAACAAAAAAAAAATTAAATAGCCAAAGCTATTATTTATGCTTAAGTGGGAAATTACTCCATCTAGATATCATATTCTGAAAATTGAAAAATGACACCTGGTCCCGGGTTCGATTCCCGTGTCCAGGTGTCATTTTTCAATTTCCAGAATATGATAAAAAAAATAGTTTTGGCCCAAATAAAATATTGCTTCAAGTAGATAGCTTTGTTTAAATTATCTTCATATTAATCCAAACAGGATCAATATTTCATTAATTTTTACAAACATTTATTTTTGATATAAAACCACCTAAAGGCTGGCATGAGAATAGTAAACTTTAGGAATGAAGTAGAAAGTTTGCGAATAGAGACAACTATCTCTATAAAGGGATTTTAACAGTGGCTTTACACTATGACCCGGGTTTAAATACCTTTCCGGGTGTCTCTATTCTTTATTTAAACAATGATTTATTATATTTTAAACTGAAAATATGTGTTTGTTTGAAATTAAAAGTTGATGAGTGTATAAAATTAAAGATTTTACTAAAATATTAATACTTTTAACTGCTGTGTTAATAATTTTTATTATAATAAAAATGAAGTGAAATCGTGTTTAGTTTATTTGAAAATGTTGAATGTTATATAAAAAAATCATGAAAATAATATACTAATGTTGAAAATTTAGTAGGTAAAAATTGAATTTAACAAAAAATGATAAACTGTTATTTAGAAAAATATCACCTTATTGGGACACTTAAAACAAATTAAAGTGTAACTATGAGGTATGTTACATACAATAACACAAATGGTACAATTAAATATTGCATATGAAGTAAAATGTCATAAAGATTAAATGACAAATTTTTTTTACATCCATTGATTTCTACAGCCAGTGGCCTAGGTAAGTTTATTATTATTATTATTATTATTATTATTTTTTTTTTTTCCTACAAAAATATTATAAAGTATACATTTGAATATTTAAAAACTAATTATATATTATTTATAGTATTTAAACAATGTTAAATTTAACTGTGGACTCGAATCTTTCTAAGGCCCTATAAAAACATAATTTATAATATTAGGCAACAGGATAAGGAGGAAATGGAATTAAATTTATTAAAAAGCTGTACCACCGATAACGACTTACAAACGAGATTTATTCCAGAATAGAGCACACAGTAATTACTAAGGCCGTTAATTCATCATCTTGAAAGGGGAAACCCCAATTTCACGAATGATAATGCTTTGGCCTTTCCGGGAATTGAGCCCGGTATCTTTAGATGGTTAGAAAGTAGCAATACCTACAAAAATTAATGCGGGTCCATTCACATTAATGATACACTTTTAATCTTACCCAGTTAATGTAAATAAATGTGGATTTATCGTACGCTGAAAAAAATGACGAATAAAAATGTGCATACATTGAGGTTAGGATTATTTCTATAAATAATTAATTACAGTCAATATGTGTATGTTGTTAATCATTATGACTTGCTTTAAATGATTGTATTTTATTACGAGCTAAAGAAAATCTCAGCGTTATCCTGTGCAGCGCTTTGCTTTTCTTCAAATAGGAAGAAAATCTTTTCATTGGTTTTCGCAATCCCTTCTGACCGTCTGCCTGTCTGTCTGTACCTCGCCCCATAGCCGAAACTATTTTATCGATTGGGCTAAAACTTGGTATCTGGGGTTTTCATAAGGTCCCCCTCGAGGGCTTTTTGAAATTAACTATAAACCCTAAATTTAAGGGTAGATTACTGAAGAGTAAAAAGAGAAAAATCGATTTTATCGAAATTTTCTCTAAAGATTTTGATTGAATTTTATATCTAAACACTGTTTACTATCACAAACAAGATGGAAATTCTCGTTCTCTCATGAAAATGACTTTTAGGGTATTTTCCAAAATTTCATCATTTCTCCGCTACTAGGCCTATTTGAAATACGAAATAACTTATCATAATAAGTTGTAGTATTATTAAAAATACAAATCCTTTAATTTAAATATATGTTTATAAAACCAATAGTTTCTGAGATATAAGCAAATATATATATACTTTTTAATTAAGGTCTTTGAAAATGAATTTGATTCTTATGCTCTTTGGCGAACAGAGATATTTCGCTTTTCTTAATTTTTCTGTAACAGTTTTCCAAGCTTCTAATGCCGTAGAGTAAATAAATAAAAGTGTATATTATTTCATTTATGATCTTCGGTGTAGTGTTCCTACAACAATGTATAGACCCATTATTTCGTTTCACAAATCTTATGAGTTTTTAGTAAATATTTATTTTAAGATAAAAGTGAGAAAAAGTCAGTGCGGTTTGCCGTACCATTTATTTTACTTCCGATCCAATTTTTAATAAATTTGCAATAAATAATCTAAATTGTAAAATTCCAGCATCGAGATGCAAATGTTTGTGCACAGGGGCTACTCATTTTTAAAGTTTTAGATATCTGCATGTGGTAAATATCACCTAATGCTTATGACATATAAACAAACTCTTTATTTTATTAATATATATAGACCCACCTCGATGGCCTAGTTAGCTAACGTGAAAGTTTCATGTTGAGCTAGACTGCCAAGGACGGGGGTAGATTGAGGTTAGAATCTCGCTAGGGTGAACTGGAGGGGGTTTTCCTAAATTATTTTCCAATCTCCCTCAACGCAAGTGCGGGTTCACTTCATCTATATTCAACCTTCCTAATTCCTAACCCATTATAGTAATTAGTACTTAAGCGTATAACCCGAACGGGTAGTAAGACGCGGTGCTAAATATAAGTAAAATGTAGATCGATTATGAGCCACGGTGATGCACTATAGAAGTATAATATATTGAGATTGTATCCACATTTTTTAAACAAAAAAAAAAATGCTTTTAATTTTTAAATACCTCTTCTGACTATTTTACTCTATGCTATAAGCTGTGTGTGAGAATACATTCATAGTTTTAGATCACTCAATTTTAAATATAAATAAAAAAGAAACTAACTAGCCCTACCTTCCTGTTAAAACGTCATAAGTGCAAAAAATTAAACTTAGACCAGAGTAAAAAATAAAAATGCAGTGTATACTTCCTCTTTTTTCAGTGTCATGCAAGCCACGTCATCCCTCCACTGACCCTCTCCACCCCTTATCTCCTCGCCCCCCTCACGAATGTCACCAGCACCCTGTCGCTTCTACAGTAATGAATACACCAACAGGCGCTCGACCGGCTATCACAGGTAAACACTATCTTTGTTTACATTAAGCCGCACGCACAAATTTCCCTACGCTACGTGTTCAAACATTGAATTCGGCTATATTTGTGGGCTCACGGCTGTTTTAAAAACAAATATTTTTGCAATGGTTCTGCTCTTTTTTCCCCCATCCCTTAGAAATACGCAAAGAAAATATGTTTATTTATTTGTGAGTAGTGGCTGGGGATTGTATATTTTTTGTTTGCTCTACCCGCCACCCCCCACCCCCACAACTATAGTTTAATA
This sequence comes from Timema bartmani, assembly GCA_902151455.1. Taxonomy (NCBI): domain Eukaryota; kingdom Metazoa; phylum Arthropoda; class Insecta; order Phasmatodea; family Timematidae; genus Timema; species Timema bartmani. The sequence goes on from CABFWB010004481.1 coordinate 10,619, forward strand.
AATATTGTTTTATCTTGTTTACAACAGAAGCATATGACCTTGATAGGATGTTTACTTTGTTAAGGTATTTGCATAACTTTTGAGAGTATCAAATAATATACAAAACACCTCTAATCTAATTAATTATTTTTAAAGCTGGGCTTAAATTAAAGTATAACGTGTAACTTTGAGAAATACATTTTGTCAGTAATGTTTACATATTTAGGAAACGACGGTTAATTTGTTTCCTTTTTCTGTGGGGGATCAATAAGATGACGAAACCGAGTTGAAGAACTAACCGACAGGAAGGGGAAACAAAGAAGCTTCTAGTACTCTCCTTCCCATTTTGAATTTGTCAAGTTCCCATTGGTGCAGATTCAAACAAGTTGAAGAAGGGTAGGGGTGTATTGACCGGTAAGTAGTGGTCCAAACATGCTGTTAGTTAGGGCTGGCCCGAGCAAATCGGGCACTTCTGTTAAAAGCCAGCAGGAATCCAGTAACGTCTCGTGACCAACATTCTTAGGCAAATTCTGAAAATTGAAAAATGACACCTGGACACGGGAATCGAACCCGGGAACTTTGGCTTAGTACGCCAATGTTCTAACCACTGAGCTATCCAGGAATCGTCTCGTGCCCAGGGTCATTTTTCACTCAATTTTAAGGCAGAGCCTATGATTGACGTGCGGAAATCGTCGGCTACAAGTAAACTTGTACTTGTAAACCTGTACTTGTAGCCGACGATTTCCGCACGTCCATCATAGGCTCTGCCTTAAAATTGAGTGAAGAATGACCCTGGGCACGGGACGATTCCTGGATAGCTGAGTGGTTAGAACATTGGCGTACTAAGCCAAAGTTCCCGGGTTCGATTCCCGTGTCCAGGTGTCATTTTTCAATTTTCAGAATATGATATCTAGATGGAGTAATCCTCACTAAAACCATAAATAATAGCTTTGGCTTTTTAATTCTTAGGCAAGCTTGTAAGGGGTGTCCTCAAGCTTAAAAGGGGTAGGGTGGGGGTGGAGGTGA
>CABFWB010004481.1:11738-27666 GCA_902151455.1 Timema bartmani
TTTTATGCTTCAATAAGCTATTTGGAGGTGTTTTTTTTTATGATAGTTGTGGCTTTAGGCGTCCTTCTGTTCGGTGGTTTACATTATTGTGTTATTACGTCTTATTATAGACATATACTTATAAACTTTCGTTTGTTAGCTTTCACTGATACATACATCAAAACAAAAGCACCTGCTACAGTAAACTCCACAAAACTCTAAAGCCCGGTACACACGACACAAGTTCTTGTACAAAAAGCTGTGCAAAAATTGTAAAATATCTTGGTCACATGGATTGCATGAAAATTTTAGCCAGTGACTGTTCACATGGCATTTGTGATTGGAAAAAAAACATGGCTTGTTTGCCCTTTTTATGGAAAAATAATGATTGAATGATTTGGAAAATATTGGTATTTAATGTAAATCATTTCTTAATCACTCCTAAATATTATAAAAATATATTTTTTTTATTTCTTTATTTTTTTTTAAACAGTTGAAAAACTTTATATTTGTGGTTTAACCTCCTTAAATTATAATTGTTGTTATCTTTTTTTATAACAATCACTTTTTTTTTAATGTAACTTGTCTAGCAGACGAAGTTTTCGTGTTACAACTCATAAGTTGTACAAGAAAAATGGCTGATATCGAACGCGTTCTATTTACTGAAATTTTATACAATCAGTTGTGCAAAGCAGATCTTGTACAAGTTTTGGTGTTCACACGACGCCATCTTTAGGCTGCAACTTCTTGTACAACTTTTTGTACAAGAAGTTGTGTGTACCGGGATTAAAGATGTGTAGGCACGGGGTCAGTACCTTGCCAATATTAATTTCCCCTTTCTTGCCATACCATCCCTCTATGCTTAGAAAGGGGAAGACATGGGTAGTGACTTCGGTTCTAGTTGTCACCTTTCAGGCAAGAGAAGTCGTAGCTCCTCTGCTTGCATTTTTACCTGACATCCGCAGCACTTCCCCTTTTCAACCCTCCGAAATCTATGACGTCACAAATAAGAAATACACTAGCTAGAGCAATGGGATGAATGTTGAACAAATACCGGCTTTCAACCACCATTAGATGGACTAGTGCACGTCTTGCATGCATGTTACTGTCACTGCCACGTATGTGGCTTTTTTTTTCAAACCAATCTGATGGTTGAATTACATTTAAATAACTACCAGGAGAAATTTTTTTTGCAAACATTAAGTAAAATAATTACATATATTCAATCAAAGGCACTTTACACTAACAGGACAAACAAGTATTTGAATCTTATATTATTTTAAACATAAAATACAAACTAAAGATTTAAAATATAGTAAAATATTTTTAATTTATAATAGTAATCTCTCCCGCTTATATATATATATATATTTAACTATTCATATACATTTTACAATGTGATTTGCAGAAATCACTCTACAATAAGTGAGCTTCAAACTTTGTAATGAAATAGCTTTTAATCTTGTTTTACTTCTTCTTTTGGGCACACTTTATTCATTTACTAAAAGTTCAATGTCGTTCCTAAAATTAAAAACACAAAATAACAATTTTTGTTAATCCTTTAAAACACTAGGAATTATTTTCGAATAGGATGTGTAGCTTCATAGCTAACTCTAATAATAAAGGAATGGAATCGAAAGAGGGTATTATGTGGATGGAGAAGGAGAGGTTTTCAAAGAAAATAATGGAAATTAAGTACGTAGGAAAAAGACCGCAAGGAAGGCCAGGAAAGAGATGGGAGAAGCAGATAACAGAAAGTGTGCAAGTGAGAGGAGAAGAATGGTGGAAAGATGGAGGAAGATGGAAGGCATTTTACTAAACCGACGCAACCACAGGCTGGAAACAGTTGATGGCGATGATGATAAATCGAAAGAAAAAGTTGGTAAGGAGTTTAGCCGTTGTTTTTTGTAAAAAAAATTTATCAAAAAATCAACCTTTGAAAAAAAAATTAGGTGAAAGTAAGTAGGCAAGTAAAAGTTTTTCTCATTCACAATGTTCCGAGTAAATTGGCTTAGGTTATTTGATGGCTAACTTTCAATCTACTTCGGTCGGTATTAGGTCTAGCTATAGAAGGAAACCCTTCATAAATCCTTTTGCATGCTCAGCACATAAACGCTATATTAAAACTTAAACAGTGGCAAATGTGAGAACATACCCTCCCCCTTAAACCTCCCCTTTTTATGCACTTGAAACGAAACGAAAATTAAATTACCAAGATTCTTCCCGCCCTCAGTTTGCTCCCCTCTTACACCCCTCTACCCCTCAGAATCCCTTCCTCCCCAACCAAACCAACCTTAAATCTTTTACGCCCCCCGTTATATACAGCTTAATCAAAGCCTTTTGTAATTTTTTTTTTCTTCTTGCTAGTCTTTGAAATGATTTAATGTTCCGAACTACTCCCTACTTTCCGCCCATTATCTCCAAACCCCCCCCCCTCAACAAACTCCCCCTGCTGTTTTAACGTAACACATAATTTTTTCCCTCTTCAGTATATCAACTTTTAATTGTATTAATTTAATAACTATTGCATTGGTATACGTATTTTTTTCAACAGAACAGAACAGTATGGTCTGGTCTTATTAAATATAGAACACTTGGGAAAAGCATGCGTGCTATAAAACATTCTTCGATTTGGTGTAATAGATAAATTTTAATTTACTGTCTCTGATGAACTAGCTGGTGATCTCGTCACCCCATGATAAAAAGTCATGTTAAACTGTCTATTAAATAAATAATCATCTATATAGTGATTTGGATTCACATCGTATCTCTAAAATATGTAGGGCGGTGAATACTGCTTATTTTACATTGAATCATATAATAAGTTTCCAAGGTTATAATAGTACTACCCTATGAATATATTTAGTTACACAAATAATTAAAGGTTTTATTACAATAATTTTTTAGATTATAATATACTTAATACATACATTTTTTCACTTATACAGAAAAGCAACTATTTTTTAAATTTTTCCACGCTCTTGGCTTAGATTAAAAATACGCTCAAGTGAGTAAAAATAAGACAGTACGTAACAAAAGTTACTGTGCAGTAAAGTACAACGTACCTCGTAGCACTACCTCCTATAACACATGTTGTAAATGTCCCTCATGGACTTGACGACCTGTCATATCATATCATCAGAGCCCTGCTTTTATGGTGAATAAAAAATCCCAATTTCGTTTTTAAGTTTCCCAAAAGTGGTGAATAAGCGGTGAATTACAAAAATCCTATTTTTGCGACGAAATTATCGAACTAAGACAAAAGCGTTAAAAAAGTGGTTTTTATCAAACTTTCGTGATTAAGGTGACTTTTTTGGGTTAAAACTATACTTCCAGGACAATGTTTGAAACAGGTAAACTAAACATATTGAAGAGAAAACAAAAAAAATTACATTTTGTTTGGACAAAACCGTAAAAAACACTAGTCTGCAAAAAAATGTGCTGTCAACTTATTAAAAAAGTAAGATTTAGCGGCAGCTGGTCCGGCAAAAGTATGTACAAGTCACAAAGACAAAATATTACACAAAAATCATCTTGTTACTTCACAAAAATTGTGACTATATTTTTAAATCTCAATTTAGGCTAGAAAAATACAAAATAACTACTCAACATCACCAAACTGCAACATGCAGCTGGTAACAATGTTATCCACTTTCATTGTGGTTATGCGGTCTGTTACTACTAAACTATACCTAGAAAAATATTGTTCTGAATCTGCATTTGAAATCGGCAGCCACAACGCTTGCAAACACTTTGTTGCGAAGTCACTGAACATACTGTCTATCTTCAGCCCTAGCAGCACATTCTCAATTTTTAAACTTTCGATGCCATCACTCTGTTCCATCAAAACTTTCAATTTTTTACACATTTCAATGTAGAAAAAAGACAAATCTCCATCGTAGTTGACAAAAAAGGGCAGTACTTTAAAATTAATCTTGACCTGCTCTATGTTAGGCGTACTCCTACTTAGAATATTGGAGGGATTAAAAAGATAGCTGAGGGCCTTCAAAACCCTCACTTCCCCAAACAACTTGTTGGCACCGGTCGAGTCGACATATTTTGACAACTTCATGTGCGACTTCGAAAATTAAAAATGCAATTTTCAAACTTAAAATATTTATTTTTCAATATCCCAAAATATTAGCGCGAATGCCGAAAATCGCGACTAAATCGCGATTATCGCGGACATCGTTTAAAATCGCGAATATCGCGCTAAAACGCCGATTTCGCGAATTATCGCGACAATTCTGAGCATATATTTGCAATCAGGGTAACCTGAAATGTGAACATCTGAAAGAAAAAATGCCATATCTAACATTCGCGAATTATCGCGATCTCCACAAACGCAGGGCTCTGCATATCATATATCATATAAAGAGTCATGTCCAGACATGTATTCAAGCCCATGAGGGACATTTCCAACATCTGCTGTATGAAGAATTGCCACGAAGTATGCGATATCTTACTATACAATAGAGTCTGGTCTTATATAGCTCAGAGGTAAGGAAAGCTAACTATTGGTACAAGAACAACCTCGTTAGATCCCTTAAACTGTTAAAAAAAGGTGTATATGCTCATCTTAAGGACCTTGGTCCTGTTGAGTGCAAGTCTAAAACCTATTTTGTGTGGATGGCAGGGCGGGAGGGTGAAGGTCGTGACGTGGCTTCACAACCGACCAAAGTATCCTTCCGCGTCAACAAGAAAAGATGGATCACGGAATCAGTAGATGGCGCTTTCTACCGGACAGGTCTTGCGGAAAAATCATACGTTTGGAAATATCAGTTTTCTTGAAAACGAGTGAAATCTTTATATTAATATTTTCAACACCTCTTCTAAGCTAATGTATCAATGTTTATTAGGTGTTACATTTTCTTATTTTTTGTTATGAAGCCGGCAGTTTTATATTGAAATTATCAAAATTATTGATCTTTGATCACTGTTAAAATTATAAAGGAGGTGTTTACATAAAAAGTATAACTTATTCAACATGCTTATATTCTTTAACAAACAGTTTCCGAAAAGAAAATGGAAAAACAATAAAAATTGTTGAAGATAACCGTTTGTTCCCATGGCTCTGCATTGCCACGCCAAATGAAAGCTCATCACACCCTACACAGATGTTAACAAAGTTAGATAAATAATACATCTTCAAATAAGAAGTCAATTTTTTAACGCCCCGTTTGGGCCCATTTGGGTTATACGTTTATGTAGGTACTAATTATACTAATTTTTTTAGGGATAAGGAATATTTAATTTGAGATGAAGTGTACCCACATTTGCGTGGAGAGAGTGTGAAAACATTTAGAAAAAACCCTCAGTTCAACCGACCTGGTTTGAACCACGATCTCCCCGTCATAGGCAGTCTAGTCTATCACGAGAGTAGCGCCCTAGACCATGCGGCCACCCAAGTGGATAAGACCTAACAATGTGGTGTGGTTTTCTTTATACTAATTTATAAAACAGAGTGATTGAGATTAGTAACACCGTTTTGCCATGTTTTAATAATAACAAAAAAATTGAAAAAAAGATATTTTATCAAAATACTATTAAAATGATCTCAAATCTTGATAAAGTCAAGTGAAGAATCAGGTAAAACCGCAATTCGATTCGATTTTTGTTTCGAAAGTAATGTTGTATCTGATTTCCCGGTTAATCATCTGTGGAATGATCTTTAATATATTCAGCTACTAAAATTCAGCTAGGTAGCCGAAATAATGCGAATCAGAGGTTGCCCTTAGGTTAAATATTGATAAAACATGTAATAGCAAACTAGTTTGGCCTTTACTGGAATGAATGGAAAACTGTTTTCTACGATCCTGTTGTTATTATTATTATTATTATTCATATTACTAGGTGTTCTGTCTTACGACAGGTCCATTCCTTTTGTCAGTGAACTTAGACCAACGATGCGCCCTGTCCTCTGCCTCTTCCTTAAGCTCCCAGAATGTTCTTCTTTCCTTCACGCTATCTAGTATTTGAATCCTCCATCTTCCTAAGCTCCTCTTTCCCTCAACCGTTCCTTCTATGACGTCTTGCAGAATACAGTTCCTCCTAAGGATGTGGCCGATCCAGTTTGCTTTGCGCTGAAAAATCACATCCAATACGTCCCTATACACTTTTAAAAATATAAACATAGCTTAAAATTTGAAATTTACTTCTTTGAAAAGTCTAAAAATACACAAATTTTGGTTGATCAGGAAGCGGTAATTGGCGGGGAAACGAAAGGTAAAACTAGTAAGGGTGTGCGAAGTCCACTTTTTCAAATCGAATCGAACTCGAATTGAATATATAAAATATTCTCGAAGTCGAATCAATGTTCGAATATTCTTTTGTTAGTTTTTCTACACTAGAAAAATATATTATATTGTTGTTTATTAAACTTTATGTATTTAAATCATTTATAAAATGTTTTATTGTACTTATTGTTCCTAATATTAAATTTTAATCTAATAAAGCAAGTTATATTACAAATTACAATTCAATTATTTAGGATTTTTTTCCAAATAAATATTGTTTTATATTATATATAAAAATGGCGATAATTGACCATAAATCGAGTATTTTAGCTGTCAATATTTTATTGGCGAAGTATCGAAGCCGGAATTATTTTCGAAGTGAAGTCGAAGCTGACATTTGTTTCAAAGTTTCGAAGCCGAGTCGAAACTTCGCACACCCCTAGAAACTAGTATAGGAGCGTAGAATTAATATTTGCGGATAGAACGACGTTATTTAATAGGGAGGTCACATCACAGTATTGTATTTTCATTTGTACTGTTCTTTTCCCCTATTTTTACTCCTATTGCCAATAAACTCACTTGGTTTCTGGGCGTTTGTGAATTTTTTCACGAATATTCTATCACATCAAATTATAACATTGTTGGTTCTTAGTTTGTGAGCCATGCTATAATATTATGACGATCTATCTTATAACGTACACCTTAACAACCAATATAACCTGATTCGATGGCCGCATTGTCTAAGGCATCACTCTCGTGTCAGAGAAGACTGCCGCTGACAAGGATATCGAGGTTCAAATCCCTGTCGGGTGTAATAAAGGCGCTTCTTCCAAAATGGCCCTTCACTCTCTTTCCAAGTAAATGTTGGTACACTTTCTATAAATGTGACCTTCCTCTACCCTGACTCACTAGCGTAATTAGTACATATTTGTATAGCCTGAACAGATGGTAGAAAAAATATAAAAACAACAACTAATGAATGTTTCCTCGCGTGTAAATTTAAATAGTACTGATGTTTTATTGCGCCACTCTTCGATAGCCCACAGGCCACGACACCAGACGCGATTTAATCGTGCGTTAAATGGTCAGTCACGTTGATCAATGAATGAGGTGAACTGTGATAATCGAAATGACGTATTATCTAAACATCCCCGGTGATTGGCGCACGTGGTACAGGACAGTCCTTTGATCATATTCCTTCATGTCCAGTAGTGGTAAATTATTGCAGCCTCCGTATCTAGGTCCCGTGTCTTAAGGCCTTGAGATTATTAGATTGTTAAGGTGATTTCAAACTCCAGAAGGAAGGGTCTGGTCTGAGATCTAGAAAATATAGTAGATAGTATAAGTGCACGTATTCATACCTCAATTCGTGATATATAAAGCTATTAGAGTTTCTTTGAACAGTAGGCCTCGATTAAAATATCTCCTATGATTTATCCTTGGATTTGAAGTCAGCATTTTATGCTTGAGTTATCAAGTTAGACAGAAAACAAAGGAATAATATATTCAATATTACATTATATTAATAGAAAATAACCGTAATTCTTGTGGTTTTAGATGTAAAAAAAAGTAACATACTCATAAGTCATTTGATTTAGGCTCAAAGAATATCCCTAACAAATTTTTTTATCAAAATTGGTCAACGTGTATCAAAGATCTGGAAAAACAGACGAAATGCCAAATGGTAAAGTTAAAAGAGAACTTTGTTATGTTCGCTCAATTTAAATAACACAAACACTATAGTAAAATGTTATCAACGTTTACCGCAAAAAAAAGTATTTTTTAAAAGGCCCTTTTTATAAAAATTTGATAGTACCCAGTAAGGGAATTGGCATGTTAATTATACTAATGAAGTATGGATGTGAAAGAAATAACTTAGAGGAAATAAACCCACATTTGCTTGCAAGGAAAACGGTAAATAATTTAGTGGAAATAAGACCTTAAACATACCTCGACAAGATTTGAACCAACTCCCTGTCACTAACAATGTTTTATATATTACAAGCGTGATGCGTGATGCCTTAGACCCTGTGAACACACCTATGGATGGTTTGTTTTTTTACATTATTATGAAACATATTTTAAATCAACTAATAAGTTTAACTTATGTTGATATCCTATTTAAAATAAATGTTACGTTTATTCCAAGGGTTTACAACTTTAAAATGTCCGAGGACAGTAATTGAATACACGAGTCTCATATTCGACTAATTTTTGTCAAATTTTAAAAACAATAACAGGTATTTAATTGTGAATGAAATAAGTGTTAACGTAAACGTGCTTAATTACATAATCTCCCGACTAAAATATACTATCTTTGATGGCTTCAGCCAGTATCATTATTCAATGTTTTTTGTTTGTACATTTTTATGAGAAAAAAAAATCAAAATTGTGTATTTAGGGTTTAGCTGCAATTTGCTACTAATAACTTTGAATTATCAATATTCGAGTTACAGAGATAAAAATAATAAAATATAGATTTCCTCCCATTCCCTCTTCAACAGCTTTATTTTTATTGTGATTTGTTCAATAAAATTGTGAAAAAATGTAATTTTTCTTTTCAATGGTTTCAGCTACAACTCTCTTTTATTTCTTGTTAATTTTTCAGAAACTTTTTTTTTTGCAAAAATTGGTTCATAAAACTCAAATCTCATAATTATGTTCAGATGCTCCAAAACTACCTTCCGTAAGGTTAAATTCTTGAAATTTTTTCTTTCGGGAGGAGGTGGGGCAATGCCGACCCCCCATCAGATGGGACTAAAACCCCCCCCCCCCNCACATGAACGCTCTTGTACGTCACTATAATACAGCAGATTTAAGGAAGAAATTAAACATGAAAATCAATAGGAGCTTGGATGGATTCTTACCACGCAAATTAATACTTTCCATTTCTTAGCTAAAAATATCAATTTTACTACATTAGATTACTTTTACAAAAAAACTTCTTTGGCCGTAAAAAAAAAGACATCGTGGGCTGCAAACAACCCAATTGGTCCGCCAGTTGTAGACCCCTGACCTAATCCATGGATTCAAACAAATTATTACAAATTGACGATAAAGGCTTGTAGGCTTGTAGGCTTGTAAAATATGTGTATGGCTATATTCGGATCTTGTGGAATTGAAAGGGTTTTCGATCATATATACACGTATAGTAAAAATAAAAATAATTCAAAAATATTTTACTTGAAACTCTCGTTTTCTATTCATAAAAGAAGGATGTATGAGGTTCATGTTGCTTCCTTCGTAATCTATTTTTATTCTATATGAAATCTGACCTCCTTTTTATATTTGATATATGCGTGGATGGTTTCGTTAAAACAATTAAAGCAGCTAATTAACAAACAAGCCAATTATACCAATCAAGAGTTTTATTTCATTTCTGTATTATAAATTGAAAGCCCTCGTACCTACAGACACAGTAAATGAAGTTGTTGTATAATAGGAGTGTTTATATAGCTATTTTAATTAATTTGAGTACAAATTGAGCTATGTATATACTTACAGTTCATATTTATTCAAAAGAGTTACACTCAAACAGATATGTATACTTCATTTTTATAAAAGTACAGTCATATATTAGGCAATGCTTCGATCATTAAAAAAACTTTTGATGTCTTAATAGGCCTATATAATTTTTAAATTGTCACAATTCTAATTTTTTTCTACCGAAAAGTAAACTAGCTTGCTCATTGAATGAATTGGTTACTTAAAATTTAACTATTTATCATATATAAATGTAATTAAATAAAGCAAACATTGGTAAAAAGTGTGGTAGATTTTGGCTTTTAGAATATTAAAAAATAATCAACACTAAGGGTAGTTGGTTTTTATGTATTAACTTCATAATATCTGGGGAGAAGAGATACAAAATTCTATAATGCCAAGAAAGATCTGATTCCCATTGGTGAGCACGTGTAATAAATGTCAGGCTCATAAAATCTGTAATTGTGGTTACGGGAAGGTTGAGATTAGAGTTCCTGTCGATTCAAATAAGGATGTTTTTCCCCCCTAAGCCGCTTTCCTCTTTCCTTTCACCCAGACACAGGATCTTTTTTTTATATATAGATTTTATCTTGCTCATCCATAACCTACAATCGCAATTTTAATATATACAGCACAACATCTTTTCTCAGTTGGTTGCCTGTCTTTCTACTGAGCTAAGGGTTCCGTGTTTGATTCCCTGCATGGATGAAATATTAATCGTTGGTAAAATGTGGGTTTCCCTTTGAACACTGATGAATTAACTACTGGGAGGTTGGGAGTTGTTTCTGATTTAGATTTAAGTTAGTGCATAATCCATGTTGATATAACCAGTTGGTTTGGAAAGTGCACGTGGATACATAAAAAAAAGGAGTATAGCCTTAACATGTAGTAATATTGGAGCAGGAGCAGGGAGGCCGGGGTATGGATTATTTCATAATGCTGCGTTTAAATATTATGACCCAGAGAAAATTGTGTGCATTTTCTTAAATACACCCCTTCTCATTTGTTTCCTTAGGAGGTGTAGTCTAAGTGACTTAAAATCATCTCACTGCTCATAAAACATCCTTAATAAAGAGAGAAACTAACTCAGGTAACAGAAAATATTTACTTGACTTTTTGATAGTTAACTTAATAAAATAATCAATTCTTACATTCAGACTTGAAGATAAAGCAAATGCATTGAAACTTGTCGTTGGAACGGTCGTAGCTTTCATAACTGCTATATCCAAAGAAGAAAGGGATCAATATCCAACATATAAGAGAAGATAAAGTTATTTTTTAATATTCTGTCAATTACACATGTTCAAACAATATTAATAATAATAATATTTAGCACCGCGTCTTACTACCCGTTCGGGTTATACGCTTAAGTACTATTTACGCTATTGGATTAGGAATCGGGAGGGTTGAATTTAGAGGAAGTGAACCCGCATTTGCGTTGAGGTAGAGTGGAAAACCATTTAGGAAAAACCACCCCCAGTTCACCCGACCGAGATTCTAACCTCGATCTTCCCGTCCTCGGCGGTCGAGCTCAACACGACTAGCGCGTTAGCCAACTACGCCACCAAGGCGGGTTTTCCAAACAATATTATATATTTCATTCGCAGTATTTAAAATTGTCATAACTTATTTGTTGTATTATCCCATCCTTTTAATTAATTGGAAATTCCTCATTTATCTATTGTATAAAAGTCGCTTTCGCTTTTAGGGAGTTAAAATAAACTGTTCAATTAATTGAAATACAATATACTGATACAAAAATTTTACTTTAGTCTTTCTTATACTTATGAAATATCATCATCAGTTTACTCTTTCTGGAGATATCTGTGATTGTATCGCAAGCGGTTGATGCTTGTGCAAAACAAAATTACTTTACACAATTCTCCAAGCATTTTTTGCTGCCTTGAAAAATTGAATATAGTTTGTCGTGTTTTATTTCAAGATGCAGGCTGAAGAAACCACATGTCACTAGCTGTTTAGAATGATGGTATTAGGACCATAATATCAGTGTATTGGCCGACAAGATCAAACACAAGCATGTCACACTCAGCTTTCTCTAAAGCTACGTTGATGATCGAAATGTCAGTACAAGCTTCTGCTTGGTGAACTTTAACTTTTGACTTTATGCACCGAGCTGTCAAAGCATTAATGAGCAATATTTTGTTTTAACGATATCCTAACAGTTAATCTTTGGTAATAGTTGCTCTCTTGAAAGAGAATGGTCGCCGATGATCTGCGTGCTGCTCGCCTCTTTTGTCCATTTATTTTAGCTTTGGGTGCTTCTGGATATTCACCGAATACAATAATACAATCTTGACCGTAATAGAATGCTATATGAGAGTATAACATGTGACAGTCTAAAACAGCATCATGCTTCGCTGGTCTGGGCCACACAACATGTAAAACGTGACCCCAATCCAAAACATATACACACTATTATGGTACTTTGGAGTGGTATTCTTCACATTTAAAAGTTTAAACTAAGGATGACTTGACACGTTTCCTCAAGGTGATACTATTAGACATTGGAGGAAGCTTTGGAGCCAGCTCGTATCGGAAGCAATCCTTTAATTGATCAGGTTCTTTGACAACGTAGACAATTAAATGAAATAACTTTTGGGTACTGACCACTGCAGTGTTGTCTCGGGATTTAATTCCCGAATGCATAGAAGCCAGAGGGATTACTTTGTTATTTTCTTTTTAGTGCCAGGTTAATGAACTCTTTACCTGTCATTTTGGATATCAACTGTCTCACAGTCTTCCCCTCCTGGCATACTTTTAATTATTTCTTACAGTTCAGGAAGGGTATACTGACATTTATCACAGCCTTGATATGTCCAAAGAGTATATTTCTTCATTCACATTTACTGGTCTACCAGCTTTGTCAAATTGTGTGGTATACCTAAAGTTCACTTCACAATCTTGATGGTTTCTTGCCTCTTATGCAATTAAATCGATATTGACACGTGATCTTACTGTTTCAGCAACGTTATCTCCTCTTTCATCTTACTTTTCTAGCCCCACATAAGCTTTTATTTTATAGATCTAAACTTATGTAACTCTCCTTAAGTGTTTTGGGTTCTTCGATGAAGGAACAGCAACGTCTTTCCCACAAAAAAGAGAGAATGATTTGTAATTAAATCATCTGACTTGTGACATGCGAACTAGATCATGACCGAATGAATGACCCTCTCCCAATGCTCGTTTAGTTGTTGCTTTACTTAAAGGCCTAGTGTAATTCTTTCTGCAGTTGGTGTGAACTGGTATTTCTTCAAAAGAGCTTTGCAAATTAATATTCCCACCGTTTTGCTCTTTACTGGCATTTATGATTGCTGGAAGTCCCTTGGTAGCGTTGATTATCTCAACGTTATAAAGTCCTTCACTGCAAAAAATATATGTCTTATTTCCTTCCATATTTATATAATTCCATCCTAAAACGAAAAATAATATTTGATACACTGAAAATGGTTGGTTTATAGCAGAAAGAGATAAATTTAAGAATATTATACACAATATACAGCTTGCCACACCCTAAAATAGGTTTTCAAGGGAATTGCTTATCATAAAGGTAAGATAATAACAAACAAAATTTATATATTATGTGAAACAGTTTGGAGAACGGTATTTATGAGGGTTTGACTACTCCAGCTCATTGGACGATTGTCTCTGGTAATTGATCATGTCCCACATTACATGCTTTCCACTCTAAACACCAAAATATTGACTACCAGAAAACGGATGTCTCCTGAACATGAATAGCTAGATCAATTTATTGTATACCTTTATTCGTGTCAGGTTACGCCACACAATTAATTTCTCTGCGCTGTTTAGGCTATATCTAAGCCTTAGCGACTTATAAGTGAAAAACTTAAAAACTGCGGCCATTTTCCAAGATGGCAGCCAGAGCTCAAGGTTAATCTTAGGGGGCTTTTAGTGTGTTCATTAAGAGGGAATGACTACAACTTTGGAAAGTTCTTTGATTGTATAAATATTTTTACTTTGGCAATATCTTTTAACTAAAATGACAGCACTATTAGTAATTTAATATAATCCAATTTTTAATTTACAAGATTACTATGTTTCGCCTTCAAGCGTGCTTTGTGATAGCCACGTTCATAGACTCATTGGTCAATAACTTTTGGCATGATAGGCAGAATCCCATTCATCATGCACTGCAGGTATGAATCCGAATTTAATATACTTTTCTGTATACTGACGAACTTTTCTTTTGGTTACAATAGTCATTCTATACACAAGATAAACAAGGAAACGCAAATTATTTGTAAATAAATATACACGTACACCGCAGTCTATTGATCCAGACTTAATAGACAATATTTTTTTTCACAATAGTATAACAGCGGTGAGCAATAGAATGCAACAAACAAAAAGTATCTACTAATACATTCGTGAAATGTGGTAGCTATAGATATAAGTTTTGACCATTTTATTTCCTCAGCTATTTTGTTTCAAGGTTACATTTTTACCATTAGAGTGTCAAGGTCCATCTATTTTTAAATAACCTTTCTTTAAGTAAACTAATAAAAACACTATCTGTTGCGGCAATTGAAAACCACTTCGATAAAACTACATGCAGTTCTCATATCAATAATGAGAGAGAAAGTATTCTCTATTTGCAGCGAAATGAAAAAGATTTACGTCTTGTACTACCTATTTTTAAATTGCCCCTCCTCTATTTTCAAATTTCCCTCCTTTGGGGCGTGACACCCACGTTAAGAATAATTGGTCTAAGGCATCTCTCTCGCTCAATAGACTGGACTGCCGATGACAGGGAAATCGGGGTTCAAATTCTGGTTGGATGTATTGAGGGTGTTTTTTACTAAATAGTTTTCCTTTCTCTCCTCACAAAAAATGCGGGTCAGTTTCCTCTAAGTTTAACTTTCCTCATCCTTAACACATTAGCGTATTTAGTGCACATGCGTATAGCCCGAACGGGTAGTAGGGCGTTGTGCTAAACAAAATTGTGATCCTATACTACTTTACATTGATCAATAAGATTGCTAGAAATTATTTCTGAAAGTTCAAATATTTTATCAAATTACGCCAAAAGAAGAATTATTTAAGCTTATGAATTATTGATTTTTTTAAAACCTTAAATATTGGTCTCCCAGAATTTATATCTGGTGGCATACCATATTAAAGCCACAAGCCCTTCATAAAGATAAAGTGTTTCCCCCCCTCTTTTTTAAATCCATGGAGATTTAAGGCACTAGAATAATCGAGCAGAAATTTCTAAACGCCAGAAAGCAATCTTGTCAATAATGTTCCTGGGTGGAACTGTCCGGCAATAGGAGAATAAATAAAGAAGGAGGAAAACACAAATGACAGTACAAATGTTGTTGTGACCTCCCTATTAAATAAAATAATTAGATTCACAAATATATATTCTACGCTTGGTTTTGATTCCATGATCAACCAAAATAATATGAACTTTTTAGATTGGAAAATTTCAACTTTTAAACTATGTCTAACCAACTTCAGTGGCCGAATAGTCTAAGGCTTCACTCTTTTGTTAGACTGACAACCTGATCACGGTAAGATCGGGGTTCAAATCCCGGTCGATTGTACTGTGGTTAGTTTTTCCAAAATGGTTTTCCACTATTTTTCTAAGCAAATGTTGGTACAATTCTTCTAAATATATAACCGTTCTTATCCCTAAAACCACTAGCGTAATTAGTACATAATCTTATATCCCGAACGGGTAGTAAGACGCAATGCTTGATTTAAAAAAAACATTTTTACAATAGGGTCATAGAGAATAGTTTTTTGTTCATTCCCGTAAAGAAGAAACTCTCAAACCGTTACATGTTTTGTCAATATAAAGCACAATATATGATTGGTAAGCTCGGCAGCCCGCTTAAGTACTTATTTCCACTACCATAGTAATTATTTGAGATAGCCTAATCTTTTTTGGATTGAAGCTCTTTGTTTGACTCGGATCAGTTTTTGTCAGTAAATTTACACAATTTATTTTATTGTCTCAAGTACCCTTCGTTTACCCTGAAAGGAAGCAAGCTTACCTTAAATTTTTCCACTATGGTATAGCTTATAAGATAGGGCCATAGTATATTCCGTCAAGGTAACACTGCTGCTAGCATTCAAGATAAACTGAATAGACATGTAGGCCCACGGAACACTGTTTGAAAGCTTTATCAACAAGAAGTCAGCGTTAGAAGAACACAATTTCCTCCTTACATCTCTCTTTTTTT
>CABFWB010004481.1:35145-58705 GCA_902151455.1 Timema bartmani
ATATATATATATATACATACATACATATATATATATATATATTAGGGTTGTGCGGGATCCAGAACTTCGGGAAAAATCTAGGAAATTGTGTCTTTCCAAAACTTAGGAGGGAAAAATACTTCCCAGTTTTTTTCGGGAAAAATATAAACAAAATACATTTTTAATGACACTCTATCAATTTCATGTTTGTATTTATTTTCAATAAAAATGTTAATTTATTAAATTTAAACTAACCTTATCTTCCGTTAAGTAGATGGATACCCCAAAACACTACCTGACAACACAATTGAGCGCCATTAAATAACATCACCACATAACATATTATGATTGAGGAAATATCTATCCCTGAGTAAATTTAAGAAGGAAGGAAAACATATTTTTAGCGCTAAATTATTATAAAAATTGATTTTAAATAACAAATTATCCATGAAATATACCTTCACCACACTTATTTGCAAAAAGACAGGTCTATTACGTAAATGTAATTATTTGAAATGGCACCCATTTGCTTTTATTCTTTATCATAGGTAATAATAGTTGGATAAAATGGTATTTTTGGAGTCCAACAACACTTTTTTGAGAGCTTTAGTAACTTAAACGAAATAGTAGGCACACCGACTCATTTGAGAAATATTTCTGTTATTCTAATGGAAAACACCTTGTTTTACTTTTATTTATTCGGATTAGTTTGAATATTTGGATATTCTACTGTGTAAATATATAATAAAATTCACGCCAAGAATTTTTTTATTTAGTAACGTTTTAGTCAATCTTAAAATATATTTTTATAATTTATACATATAAAAAGCCTTACTCAACACTTGTTAGACAAAATATTATTTAGTATTTATTTGGAAAAATTACAATTTAAAAATAAATTACCATAAAAGTTTTTAGTGCGTATTTTTTTTACTTTAAAATGTTATTCAAGATTACAGACTTTTTAAATTTGTTATTCGTACCTATAACTGCAAACAAATCAGAGTTTTTGATTTTTTGTTTATTTTCCTGACCCTTCAAAAATATTTTAGACATTTACCACTACGTCTAATTAAATACAAACTATCAATTATCACTATTTCCAGCCCAAAAAATTCCCGAAGTCAAAAATGTCATCTCCACACAGGACTAATTATATATACGCACAACCTTTCTATCTTTTAAAATACCTGAATTTATTAAAATTAATAATAGGTATGGATAACTGCCACTCACAGATATTGTTTAAAATATGGTTTGAAAAATGACACTTAAATACGTGTCCAGTTTACAAATTCAGATGTATTTTTCTTTAATAAATCTATGTATATATATACATAAATATATTTATACATAGTATATATATTTATATATATATATTATATATATAATATATTTTCTTTAAGATGCAATATTTATTTATAACAATTTTTTGTAAGGTTATTTATGTTACGACATATATTTTTTTATGTTACACAATTGGTTAGGCCTAATGTCATTTTCTATAAGCAAGACCGGTGACCTGGTGGTCTAGGGGTAAGGTGTCAGACTTCTGTGCTGAGGGTCCGGGGTTCAATCCTCGGTCCCGGCACAGATTTATCTGATTACCAAACCTTTCCTTCACCTCTGACAAGACGTGTATTAATCACAACTTGTGAATGTGAGGAATGCCAGGCCTCCACCGTGGTTCGGATTCCACGTTAAACTGTAGGTCCTCCATTTCATCTCACAATCACCCTACCATTACACATTAGCGTAAGTGCGTATAACTCGAACGGGTAGTAAGACGCGGTGCTAATAATAATAATAATAATAATCTATAAGCAAGAAATGTATCTACAACGAAAACCACGTAATTGTCATGAGTTACATCTTGGTTCCAGCCTTCTAGAATAAAAATTAAGTTTTAAGAATTTTGGGGGTATATACAATACTCAAGTAATAAGTGTGCCAATTTTATATTTGTACCTTATCGAGAATTTGAATAAAACTCTGAACACACACCACATATTTGTTATTATATATAATATATATATTATTAAACATTAGGAACTTGAAAGATCACTTAAAAAAGTATGCCATCTATTCCTAGCTTGTGCTAGTTCTATCCTTCCACCTCATTACACCCTATTTCTTTCAGGTCCATTCTAATGTTATGCTCCCATCTGCGTCTAGGTCTTCGCAATGGTTTCTTTCCATTAGATTTGCCAGTCAATACCCTAAACAAGGTTCTAGAATCTCCCATTAGCTCTGCATGTCCTGACCACCGTAATATACGAGATTTGATTATCCTAACAATGTGTTGTAATGAGTACAAGGTATGAAACTTGTCATTATGTAACCTTCTCGAATTCGTTGTAGCCTCATCCCTTTTTGAACCAAATATCTTCGTAAGAACCTTGTTTCCGAACACTCTGGATATGTTTTTGTCACCTGAGGTAATGGACGACATCTCACAGCCTTAGAGAACAACCGATAAAATTATTGTTTTTTATTCATTGATAGCAGGCGAGATGTCAACAAATTACTGAATGAGTAATAGCATGCATTTCTTTTCTTTAATTATTTATGTAGTATATGTATAATACAAGTCTTGTTGTGCGCCAGAAACTAGTGTAAACAACTGAGAAACAAGTGAAGTGAGCAGCCGCCATGACAGACAAAAGAGAGTAGCGTCAGTGTTACGCGTGAACCGGCCGTGATCTGCCCCTAATATATTCGCGTCTGTAATGTGACCTCAGTTAGCACTCGCATACATAACAATTTACTATAATACTTATATAATAGTGCGGCATAACACACATAATGCATCTTAAAGAAAATTCCAATTAATTACATATACAATTAGTCAAAGAATAATAAACAATTTAAATAAATACTAAAACACTACTGAATTTGTCCTAAGTGCAAACCTGAATATATCTTGCTAATGAAAAGATGCTGTATAATAAGGACACAAAAGATAGGACCCGATAAAAATGCAAATTAAATAGCCTCTTACTTCCGCCTTGACTTAACAGATTTTATAATTTGGTAAGGCTTGCGGGATGCAAATTTTCACAAGCAGCTTAACTAAATGGATTTCGTCATACCTTCGCGATGGAAATGGAAATAAAATTGTTTCTTAACACGCCGAGAACATTTTAAATTTAAAAAAGAGGAGAAAATAAATGGTATTGCATGATCTTATATACTTTCTATATAGTCTATTTTATAATATATAGGCTTTATATATCCTTTATATTAAGGTTTGTGACATTTAAAAAATTAGTCATCAGTAAACTAACTTCAAATGTATTTCATTAATGTAAAAACATGCTTTATTACTTATAATGTAAAACACCTCCTAGATAATCATTTCAAAAAACAATATTTGAAAAAATTTGGAATTCTCTAAAATCATTCATTAGTAAATTACCCTTAAATTAATAGTTAGTGAATTAAGAAAATGTCTAGATGTATTACCAAATAGCGTATAAATATCAAATTTGATACAAATTTATCAAACCGTTTCGGATGTAGTTACAAGGACAAACATAGAGGACAAACAGGTAGAAGGACAGACATACAGATATGACAGACAGATAGAAGGATTAGGACAGAAGATAGAAGGATGGATACCGATTGATGGACAGACAGATAGAAGGACGAACAGACAGATAATAGGACAAATACCGATAGGACAGGTATATATAGAAGGACAGAGTCGTATAGAAGGACAGACATAATATAAATGAGCCCCTTTTTTGTGTTCCGGGCATTTATAACATCGTGATCATATTAATATTGACATTTAAAATTTTCACGATCGCAATACTTAATCTGCTAAAGTAAGATTGACACAGAATAAACACAACTATAGGAAAATTGAACTAGAACTAAATTATTGTTTGGGCACGTGGACTAAACGCCAAGCCCATATAGTCCGATTTGTTGGTGGTGGGAGGTCAGGTTTCGAATCCAGGCCATAGTGTACCTAAATGACTTCCAACTTTATCCCCCGAGCTAATTTGTATATATTTCTTCTTTATGTCGTTCAAGAAAAATCCATCGACATCCGGCTAGGTTTGAACCTAGGAATATCTGGTCCCGATGTGAACACTTTATCTCAATATTATCGAGGTCTACGACACAGTTTCAGACCCACTGCTTCACATAAAAATCTGGAAGTACTAGGGATCAAACCCGGGACATCTGGAACTCTGAGCACTAGACCACAGAGGCAGTAACATTTTATTAACTTCATCACTAATCAAATAAATGTCCAGTATCACTAATTACGATGTATTTAACGGATTGATTTACTTAGGGATATTTGTTTGGGATCAGTTGGTAATGTATCTAGTTTTCACCTCCATTTATTTCGATTCGTTAACCATTCCCATGAAATAATTAGTACCTCACAGTAAATTGCTTGTCACACTTGCCCTGTGAATATTCATGTGGTGTATGCGTTGTCACTCTTTGTTCGCTTTCACTTCTGTCAACACACACACACACAGAGAAAGAACGACAAAATAATTTGGATAAAACCAATTTGTTGAGATGAGGTGGACAGTCAAATAGCATCACGTTTTAAATAATTGTTTATACTGGTTCATAAATTGGGCAGTGTTAAACCCGAGAGTTTGGGAAATTATTTTAAGATTAAATACATGGTACGATGCACGGCAAAACTTTCTCTTTTATCTTAAAATATATACTTTTACTAAAAACTCTTAAGATTTGTGAACCGAAATATATCTAGGACAGACACAACATCCAGCCCCCCAGCCGTTAATTCATTACTGTGAAAGGTTAAACCCACATTTCACCAAAGATAAATATTTCAGCAATGCTGGGACTCGAAACCGTGACCTATAGCTCAGTAGACAGACACGATACTGACTGAGCTAAGGTGTTGGACATGAAATGTAATAATATACATTGTTGCAGAAACAATTCATCAAATATAATAAAAATGAAATAATATATATTGTTACAGAAACATTAAGAAAAAGAGTAACATCTCTGTCTACCAAAGAGTATAATTATCAATTTCATATATCAAAGACCACCTTAAAAATATGTACCTCGGGTTAAATAACACTTTTCTACAAGTAGATGTTGAAGGTATAATTTAATAAACATTATCTATTTTGATATCCAATTTCACAACATTTTATTTATGAGCATGAAAATGTCAATGAACTTTTAATCATATTTGTGAAAAAAAAGTAGGTTAAATTAATTTACTACATGGACACGCTAAATAGTGCCATTACGTATAATTATAAGGTCAGAATATGGGTTTAATTATTTTTCATTTCCCGTCAAAACTGTTTTTCTCTCTCTCTCTTTCTCACTCGGATAAAAGCCCTCATAACCGGGATCTTACTCAAACAAGATCCAGAAAGCATCTATTACAGCCAATTTGAGAGTTATACAGAAGCCATTAAAAGTTTTAAATAAGCTCTCAGCTTGTACTTTATATTCCTTCATGTCATCCATGATGAAATAATGAATTGAGATGAATTTTTAATTATTCCTAACGTTAAACTCTGCTGAAGTCATAAATTATTCTTCCAGTAAGTTTTTTGGAATAATTACCCGGATTAAAACTACCAAAGTAGGGGTGGAATGGGGGTGGGATTGAGAGAATATTACATACGTGGGCCAAATTTCGTGAAGCGCACCAAAATGATTGTTTGTGCACAAACATAAATAAATAATCTAGCATGAATATCAGAGGTTCCTTTTGCCAAATTCTAAGATATTAAATATTATTACCAAGCTATGTATATTGCTATAAAATAAAAAATTTACATTTATATACATATACATATATGTGTATATAATGATTATATATATATATACATATATATATGTATTTTGTGTGAATAATTGAAGTGCTTCAGCTAAATATCTTGATTATCATATTAGGTAGCCATAGAATTTTCCAAGGTAGAATAATCCAAAACCTAAGACCCTATCTGGGGATCCTAAAATATATTTTTTCATTGCGTCATACCACTTATCTAGTCTATAGGCACTTAATTACAACATAAAGGTAGTAACAAGAAAAGTATAATTTAGGTTAAATGTACCTACATTTGTATGTAGGTAGAGTGAGAAACAATGCCTGACAACCCACCCACGGTACACTCGGCCAGGATTAGCTCTCCGACCTCCTCATATACGGAAAGCTTGAATCTGTGATATTGGCATCTAGACCAAGTCCCCACCGGTGTTGAGTCTATTATTAAAAATTTATAATAATAACGGTAGCAGTAGTAATATATATTTTTATCACTGCGTTTTACTACTCGTTATGGTTATAATCATATATTGATAATTACTCTAATGGGGTAGGGGTGAGGAAGGAAGCATTTTAGAGCTAGTATACCCTCATTTTGGGGGAAGGAGAGAGATAAACCATCTAGGAAAAACAACCTTCAGAAGACCTAACCGGGATTTGAAACCCAATCTCCCCGTAATCATAAGGCCAGTGTAAAACGAGAGTGACGCCTTAAATAGTTCGGCCACCGAAGCTAGTTAGTAGTTATAGAATTACATTTAGTTCAAAGGTTGTTAACGCCTTAATATAATGCGTTGGGATGGGGAAGGTGAAGCTTCAAATAAAGTGCAATCCCATTTGTGTTCTAAAGGGAAGAGAAAACCTCCCCCTAGCGTCCTTAAACGATCTCATTCTCCATTGAAACCGGACATGATTCAAGCTTCAAATTCATCATCACTGCAACTAAATCTCTCATGAAACTGAAGCATTAGGCCACACCACAACAGGTGTGGGTTGCTACATGGAGATAGCAAAGTGTGTTTAGTTAAATGATACTACTATAAAGCCACATGGCTGACTAACTCACTGGCATTAATGTTTACCCACTTCCAGATGAGCTTGAAACTTGGCCAACTTCTAGCTACTAGCCTGTAACCGACGGTAAAACTCCAAAAAGCTAAAGAAAAAAAAGTTTTTAACCCCGAGAAAAATTTAAAATGGTGGAGCAACTTTAAAGTCGGTGCGGTATATACAATACAATACCGGTAACTTTAGGTTGTTAGGTTCAAAACAACGCTGGAATTAAATTAGTTTACATCCACTTGCAAAGAAAATTCACTGGGGGTTCGGGGTCGTAGCCCCCAACGAGTAAAGCGAGTTTTCATATAAATCCAGTTGCCTGATATTTTTACCGGAAGGGGAACTCTTTCTTTGGTCACCATTAATTAGTTGGGCTTAGGTACGGTTTGAGATTTCCACTGGCTCCACACCTTCATAATCACTATCATCATCAAGTCATCTCATTATGAGTATGACGTGTAGACAACCTCCAGGGTAGACCCTGGGCAACGTTTTGTTCCAACAGAGTGGCTGAAAGCCTACATACAAAGCGACTGAACTAGATGATACATCTCTCACGGTCAAATTCGCTAAAAAGAATATTTAAAAAAAAGGGACGTAAAAGATCTTACCCCTGATTATTTCATATCTTTATAGTATCTTTAAGTGTAAATATTATCAAAATACGAGCACTTGGAGCTTTTAAAATTAGCCAAGAATGCCGTATTGCCATATCGTTTATTTTATAGAAATAAACACGGCATCTGAACGTTCTACGAATCTAAGAGGACATATTAATATATAAATAAACAATGGGAGGTAATATATTGGACATATACCAGTGTGGGTTAATTAATCCTTTCAATTTTCGTCGAGATGGACAATATTTACAATGAGTGTTTCGCGTATGGAGGCAATTGTCTTTGTTGTGTTCAATCTTGCGCCCCTAGTATCAATCAGGAGAACTAGCGTATGAGAGAGACGATATAGACCAAACAAGAGAGAGAAGAGAATCTAAATGACATTTTAAACTCCACGAGTTTTGAATTTCATTATCTATCAATTTAAAAAGAAAAGTTATTATCTAATATCGATTCTATTATAGTTTCCGTGTATTCTCGCTTTTCCATTGTTATTTCTCGCTTTTCCATTGTTATTTCTTATCTCTACATTTTAAAACCATCAGTTTGAATCTACAGTTTTGGGTTTTGTATTTTGTTTTGTAAGAGTTCACCTTTTCAACTCCTGTATGGAACTTTTTTTGAATGGTCCCCGGAGGAAGTGAGCTGCCCCAATTAAAATTTTGGTCGAGATTCTCTTTTATTTTTGCTTCGTTTTAAAGATGTCATCAAACCACATTTGTGAATTTTACCACAATAATATTATCAAAATGGTATTAAAGTTGAAAGTTAATATATCAAAGGTTACTCCTGGATCTCAACTAGCACTGGGAATGTTCGTAAGGGAGTTATTAAATACTAACTGTATTATGAAGATTTTCATTTTTCAAAAATTTTATACAAGACTTTTTCAACAGAAGACAAACTCATTGAGTGTGATGTTTACATAATTATCTTAGATGCATACCTCCCCATTTAAACCCATCCAAGAATATATATTACTCGAAACTTCTACGAAATTTTAACTGCCGGTTCTACATTATAATATTAATAAGTTTATATTTTTAATTATTTCACTTTTGTAAACTTTCACTGCCATGATTTCAGTCATTGTTAAACTCATAGTAATTTATTCTTAATGTCTCAAGAATATAAATTTTTTTAATCTCAATATTTTAATTTAAATAATTAAGAGCATAGTAAATTTTGGTTAGCTTGACAACCAAAATTGTGAACATAGTTCTCAGATTTAGAATTATTTTTTTTTACATATATATATATATAATCTTTCCTTTCAAATTTATTTACGTCAGGCTACTTTCGAACTGTAGTTATCATAGCTCTCGAGGCAGGCGATATTGTTTAACCTATGATTACATGAATGATACAAAAATGACATAAAATATTATTTTTATTTATTTCATGTTTATTCTCATACAGTTACCGCATTAATATTGAAGTGTCTATTTATGTGTAGGCTAAGTATTGTTGAGGTCCAACTGCAGACCATCACATACTGAGCCCAAACACATCAATCCCTGGACGTGTGCGATATCCGCGAGCTATGCGATGTGCTAACTCACACCGCTAACATAAATCTGCAAGTTTCCCGCCACAAGCTTCCTCTAGTTATTTACTTTCCATCTTTTCTTAGATTTGTTGCTATCTCATCTCATTCTTTGTCCTTCAAGACAACATCCCTGTATATTTCAAGGCTGGTATTCCACAACAAAGGACGTTCGCGAAATTCTTCAATGATATGCTCCCATGTCTGAATTGAATAATAACAAAACCTTAGGGGGGCCCGCACAATACCGAGCATACTAAACACGTGGAGCGGATTGAGACACTGCGCATGCGCACACAGAAACGTCTACGCAGATGTTTCCAAAATAATAATAATAATAATTATAATAATAATAATAATAATAATAATAATAATAATTATTATTATTATTATAATAATTATTATTATTATTATTATTATAATTATTATTATTATTATAATTATTATTATTATTATAATTATTATTATTATTATAATTATTATAATTATTATTATTATTATTATTATTATTATTAGCACCGCGTCTTACTACCCGTTCGGTTTATTCGAACTTACGCTAGTGTGTAATGGTGGGGTGATTGTGAAATGAAATGTAGGACCCTACAGTTTAACGTGGGATCCGAACCACGGTGGAGGCCTGGCATTCCTCACATTCACAAGTTGTGATTAATACACGTCTTGTCAGAGGTGAAGGAAGGGTTTGGCAATCCGATAAATCTGTGCCGGGACATAGGATTGAACTCCGGACACCCAGCACAGAAGTCTGACACCTTACCCCTAGACCACCAGGTCACCTATGTTTCCAAAAGATCGCTCCCTGAGCAATCGCCACACACACACATATATATATATATATATATATGAGACATCGGTGAAGTCTGCGATGGTTTTTCTCGCCGATGTGAATGGTCCCATTTAAAATACAGAGAAGAAATATTTCCAAATATCTGTCACATCCCATCCATGGACGGATGAGAGGCTAAGTGTGTATTAAGTCATAATATGTCAAGTTACAATGAAAACCAGGTATGCTCAATAGTCCGGAGATTGTAAGAGTTTCGTACTAATGAGCAATAAATTGGTTTAAACCCCGCCCTCCCTATCCCCCCCCCTTTTTTTCATTAGTCAAGCTAATATTACATTATATTTATTTAGAAAATCTGAGAGCTTATAGTTAATTTTAATACTGTGTGAAAACTATAATTCACATCACAATAGTACTATTAAATAGTAAAGTGTTAGCAATTTTGAACGAAAACAAAAAATGTGTGTTTGTATATTCTAATAAGCTCTTTCATTGACAATAATTGTACTGTAATCACAGCTCCAAATCAAATAGTTTTACGTAATAAAATATCATTCAAAATTATTTATGACATACTTTACCATTATTAAAAGAAAATCGATGGTTATTTAAATGTTAAAAAAATTTGTTTCCTTAGAAAATGTTTATAGTTATGGGTGGGATTTTTTTTACTATTATTATTTTCCAGACTCCCAATGATATGGAGGTTTGTTTTATGGTGTAGTAGGGTCGGAGGGATGTCTAGAAACAATTTCCTGTTTACAGACACCCGATACGCAACACCCCTGTACTACCCATTAGCATTTACATGGCTGATTTATAAAGTTTATATACCTAGAGGCTTGTTTTAGAAAAGAGGGTGAGGAGGGATTTAGGAGCTGGGGGTAGGAGCCGTCAAAGGCTGTGTGTTTGTTAGGGATGTAGGGGGCTATGTGGGGGGAGGGGAGTTAGAGGGTAAAAGCTACTGTAGACTGCATGTCGAAGAGGAAGGGATGCTAAGCGTTGCCTCCGGAAGAAGCAAAAAAAGATGGAGGGAAGAACTGTGGGGAAAAAAATCCCCATCCCTTGTGGGTTGAAGGGATTTTTACTCAATATTTTACGTGTGTCCTGGTATACGTGAGGATTTCCCTTCCCCACCCTTAATTTCCCCGCCCACGCTAGATAACGAGCTACCAAAACCAGTGTTCTGACATTTATCCGCGGTGTGCTATGCGAGATTGAATTTTTAATGAGAATTTTTTTTAAGGGTTCAAAGAGTGAATTATACATTGTTTGACGTATATTAATAAAGTTTCACGCAAGATGGGAGTGGATACGTGGTCAGTTTAAAAGAGATTTGGCGATGTTTTTTGTTTTTTTAAGATGTTCATACAACTGGAAAAAAAAAGGAGGATTTGTAGGGAATTAAACTAAAGGTACAATTCAAACCACCAAAACAAGATAAATTTGATTATATAAAATTGTTCGTAAAAGATTAGTTAATTTAGCGCAATACCACCACGTCGTGGCAAAAACAATATCCAAGAGCACAAACCGAAAGTAAAGGGATGAACTATAAAATAAGGTACGCCTCGTTACTCTCTTGGAAGGTGCCAAAGAGAAACCTAAAGCCCGGGAATATGTTAATATCAATTAAAGGTACCTTTCAAAACCTGAACTTTATTTTTATAATTTAATTTTCATACAAAATAAATTTACAACAAACTTTAACACTCTTCGGTGGCCACGTGGTCTAACGCGCCCCTCTTGCAGTAGACTAGAGTAGACTGCCAGTGACAGGGAGATTGAGGTTCGAATATTGGTCGGTAATACTGAGGGTGGTTTCTTCAAAATGGTTTTCCACTTTTCCTCCACACAAATGCAGGTACACTTCCTATAAATTTAACCTTACTCATCCCTAAAACGATTAGCGTAATTAGTACATTGACGTATAACTTAACCCAAACGGATAGTTAAAAAACTTAAGATATGTAAGGCTACAGTACGTTAGTATTTAACAATATTATATTTTTAAATTATATTATATATAAAAATATCATCAACATTTTAAAAACAACTGAGATCAATTTATTTACTTAAACAATTTAACCATCTGTATCTTCTTTAAAATGGGACAGTTTGTTTACTATTTATAAAGTAGTGACAAACTATTTCAAATATTCCTTACTGGTTACGTTTTATTATTTAATATTGAAAAACTTGCTTCCGTGGTCGAGTGATTTAAGGCGTCACTCTCGCACTAGACTGGACTGACGATGATGGGTGGATCGTATTCTACTCCTGGCCGGGTGTACTAAGGGTGATTTAAAAAGAAAAAAAAAGTTTTACACTACTCCTCCACACAAATAAGGGTACACTCCCATTGAAAAATTCAACCTTTACCAAACTTAACACATTAGCTTAATTACTTGATTTGCTTATAACCATCATGGTTGGTGAGATAGGCTGACAAAAAATATATATATATATATCGAAAATTGCACTCACAATGAATCGACCTTTTGAGTTGACTTATTTAAGCTTGTTTGCTTGAGTAAATTTAGCATCTAAAACTACAATTAAAGTGTTAAATTAAAAATGGTTTTTATATGTTTTGATATATTTTTTTATGGTGACCACAGGATAAATAAACAAAATAATTGTCTACACCACGTGTATACATATATGTGTGTTCATGCAATATTACAAAACATACGACAGGGCTTTAGTACAGCTCATTTCATGATTTCTCTTCCCCTCCACACGTCCTCTAATTTTTTTTTTTTTACTATTCCCGTAAAGTTGAGCCAACTGTGGTATTTTAGAGTAACTCCTCTAGGCCATCCAATTACCTTCTACTCAGTTCCCGCAGTTCAACTTTCTTCCCAGAGGGTGAGGTGGGAGAAAGTATTTATATTTGCGTCTGATATTATATGGAAGATAGGTATAAGTACACATATATCATTGTTATTTTTAAAATGATACCTAAATTTAGTTTGGAGCGATAGCTAAAATAAGAGTAGCGTATTTTGTATTATTTCATCAAATAACTATATTTGGCGTTTAAATATACTTATATGCATAACATATTTTCAAATATTAGTTCAATACCTTAGCTCGGTCAGTATTATGTATACCTACTAATCTAGAGGCTCTGAGTTCAATTCCTAGCATGATCCGAAAAAGTATCTTTGGTTAAATGTGGATTTCTCTTTTATTAGTGAGTGATTAATTAACGGCCGAGTGATGGGTGTTGTGTCTGTTCTAGAATTATGTTAGTTTATATTTCGTAAGTTAATATAATCAGTCGATTTAGAAAGTGTATGTCAAATACCTAAAATAAATAAATAAATAGTAAAAAAGGTAATATTTGTGGTAACATTAAATATTAAGTATTTGTTACAATTGTTTGCAATTAAATACCTTAATTTGTTCTTAAAAAGAGCCCATTAGGTCATTATTAATGATTAGAAAAGAGTGTAAAACATATAAGAAAAGAGTTTGATCTTCATACCACAAATAAGAGTTACTTACTCAACAACGTCATTGTATTGTATAGGCGTATTTTACATTGCTTTAACCCGCCTCAGTGGTGTAAGCTGACGCACTAGTCGTGTTGAGCTAGGCTGCCAAGTACGGGGAGATCGAAGTTCAAATCTAGGTCGTGTGAACTGAAGGTGGTTTTTCCTAAAATGGTTTTCCACTCTCCCTCCAGGCAAATGTGGCTTCACTTCCTTTAAATTCAACCTTCCCAATTCCTAATCCATTAGCGTAATTAATACTTAAGCTTATAACCCGAACGGGTAATAGGACGCGGTGCTAAATAAAATAAAATTAAATACATTGCTTTATCAACACAATCCTAGTAAGGAATCGGATCGTGATATAGTGGTCAGAGGCCCTGGGTGCTGACATAGAGGTCCCGGGTTCGGTTACCGACCGGTACTGGAGGATTTTTCTCGAAAGGGGAATAATTTCCATTGTCATAAGGATTTGGTTTATTATTAGACTTAGTTAAAGTTAATATTTTCATTGGCTCCTATCCAACATACTCACTATCATCATCCCCTCAACTCATTTGGACATAGAAAAACCTTCACGAAAATTATGTACGGTTAGTACATTCGGGCATCCCCAAGGCAACAGTGCTTTAGTACTCGGTAATCTTTCCACAAAATGGTCTACACTCTACAGATCGATGTATCCCAGACACTCCACTATTCTTATTTTTATTATTATAATAATTAAATAATTTAGATTTTTTCCCTAAAATTCTTTAAAAATGTAGTTACGACCTTATTCATTCTTTAACTCTGATAAACTCTGACATAACCTTTCCCCTGGTCATTTAATAGCTCTCTGGTGTTTTTAAGTGTAGATATAATTCAAAGAGTAGCACGTGAAGCTTGGAAAGTTAGCCAAGAATGCCGTATTACTATATCTTTTATTTTATGGAAATAAACTCGGTATCTGAACGTTCTACGAATATAAGAGGATATGGAAATACATAAATAAACAATGGGCGATAATATTTTGGACACTTACCAGTCTGGGTTAATTAATCCTTTCAATTTTCGTAGAGTTGTTTTATAATTGGTCGCGTATGGAGGCCATTTTCTTTTTTGTGTTCAAGCTGGCGCCTCTAACAGCGATCGGAGGAACTAACTGGTTAGAGTGCAGGCGAGAGACCAGTAAAGAGAGATGAAAGCTTGTTGACATAAACGCCGCGAGCTTTGAATTGCGTGTTTTGTCATTATAAAAGAAAAGTAAATATTTTATATCAATCATATTATATTTTTAGACTGTTTTCACTTGTACATTTATTTCTTAAATCTTTATTTTAATAAAATCAGTTTAAATCCACAGTTTCGGAAGCTATATTTTTCTTTGCAAGCGCTCACATCTTCAATTCAGTATGGAACAACTTCTATTACTCTACAAAAACTAAACTACTAGCCTCAAAGCTATTTTTCTATAAAATGATATTAACAAGTTTGTAGTCTTAATTATTTCACTTTTGTCACTTTCCGTTGTCATAATTTCAGCCATTGTTAAACTTGCAATGTTTTATTCTTAATGTCTCAAGAAAGGTTTATTTTTTCCATTTAAATAATTAAAAACATAATTTATTTTCTATTTATTTGCATAAACAATTTTTTTAAAAATAAATTTACCTTAACATTGATAAGTGAAAATAGTTCCTGGATTTAAAATTTAATATAAAAAAACTTAACATATATTTAAATTTTTACATTTCAAGACCTTATAACTGTAGCTATTGGAGCTCCATAGGCCGGTGATGTTTAACTTATGATCACATGAATGATCCAACAAATGATATAAAATATTATTTTTATTTATTTCATGTCCATCCTCATAAATCATAATGTGTGGAGTTGCTATGACAACCAGGTAAGTAAGCTCAATGAGGTTGTTCTTAACATAAAAAAGTAGTCCGAAGAGAGTATGAGCTCCATGCATCTGAGCAGTAAGTTTTTTTTTAAACCTTCACCCTTCCCCCTTCATTTTTTCTTTCGCAAGTTGAGCTAGTAATATTTGCATCTAATATTGAATTATATTTATTTAGAAACTGTGAGAGTGTATAGCTAGTTTTAGTACTGTAAAAATTTATATCACAAGATAATGTGGCTTTTTCTATCTCTCCCTAGAGCAAGTAGCATCCATGTGGTTTCATTATTAGTTAAAATGCAATACCTCTTTAACCAGCAAGAGGAAATCAACCTGATGGAAGAGCATATTTTCCACATAAGCATCTCTAAAATGTTTAATGAAATTTTATAGAACTACAGTGGAGCGTCGTTAATCCGGATCGATCGGGACCGGGACCCATCCGGATTACTGAATTGTCCGGATTTTCAAATGTGCTTTCACTAACTGTATACACACGTAATGTATTGACTAGAGGATGCATGACGCTCGGGAGTCTACTAATTGCAAAATAGAGGCTGAAGGCTTCGAAAAATACAGTACACAAAATACTTTAATAAAGTATATTTAGATTAGTAACTCTACAATACTTTTTAGAAAAAAACACAAGAATCTACAGTAATTAATGGAAACTTACTGGGTAAAAAAGTCCTTAATTGTTTTTTGTACAAGACTTGACCTGCTCTCACCGCCGATCCGGATTTGCGACGCTCCGGATTTTTGACGTCCGGATTTCCGACGCTCTACTGTATNGATTAGTAACTCTACAATACTTTTTAGAAAAAAACACAAGAATCTACAGTAATTAATGGAAACTTACTGGGTAAAAAAGTCCTTAATTGTTTTTTGTACAAGACTTGACCTGCTCTCACCGCCGATCCGGATTTGCGACGCTCCGGATTTTTGACGTTCGGATTTCCGACGCTCTACTGTATTTGTTAATTATTTTCTAATTTATTGAAGTTTGTACATATGTACATTGTTTGAACGCCAAACCATGTACATATGTACATTGTTTGAACGCCAAACCTGATATTTTTAGAATCTTAAATAATATAAACTTAAAATAACTTATATCGAATCCATTTTTTTTTACCAAATTCAAATCTTCACTTTCCCAAAAAATAACAAATCTAGAATCCGAACCTTAGAAAAAATGATAAGCACACCCATTTTATGATTTTTTTCCATTCATAATGATTGTTCTTATTAATTGGTGAATTAATGGTCTGAAATATAGTTTTTAGGACTGTCATATAATTATGTTGGTATAAACTTCTAATAAAACATAATTGAAAAAAATATTTCAAACTATGAATTTAAAAACCCTTTACATTTTTATAAAAATTTAGTCTTAAATTTTTTTTAATCCTCAACCTTTGAGTGACCTTAAAGATTCGATGACTAGAAGATTCGAGGAGTCCATACCTATTACAATATATTTAATTAATATTTTGCACCTAGAAATGGCATACATACCTAATTTTCGCCGTTCCCTTGCGGAGTAGTCAAGAAACTTTGTACTTAATCCATCCTCACTAACTTTCTCCACACTTCCCTATCCTTGCATACTCCCATCACGCCAACAACATCCATACACAGTCATACATGCTCTTTTATTCTCAACACTTTTAATCTTTCTCTTTTTTTTTAACGTATTCGTCTACAATATTTAGCTTCCCCTTCCTTTTGATCCACACACTCTACCTTCATATATTTGCTTCGTCACTCGATTCACAGCCATCCTCTTAACATACCCAAACCAAACTTAGTTATGAATAACGAAATTATATATATATATTTTCCAGCGAACAATAATTTACGCCAACAATGAAATTACTGAGTTGTTTTTGCACCGTTTGTTAAATTTGTTATAGGCCTATGCACAAAAAACAAACAAAGTATTTATTTTAGTCTTCACTAATGAAGTTTAATAATATAAAAGTTTAAAGATAAAAGGTTAATTACATAAACATGTAGGTAGTATACACACACATGCACGCACACACAGAAAAAGAGGCATAAAACCTGCTTCGGTGGCCGAATGGCCTCAGGCGTCACTCTCGCAATTGACTGTACCGCCGATGACGGGATATCGGGTTTTGAATCCCGTTCGGGTATACCTAGGGTATTTTTTCCCCTAAATGAGTGTTCCAATCTACCTCCACGCAAATGCCGCCCCCTACCAACTCGGTCCCGTGTAATACCATCTCGGCCCAGGCTACTTTTAAGCTTATCCCAACTGAGTCCCAGACAGCTATCGTACCATTTGGGCCCGAAACAAGAAATTAAGGGGTTTCGAATAAACTATTAAAATAAATATTGATATACTAGCAGATTCAAATTAAATTTAAACTGATATATTAAGAGCACTATAATATTAAGATTGAACAACACCAATATCAGATGTAATTAAACATTAAGTTATGTGCAGGCCTAAATAAGATTTAACACACATTTGAGTAAATTGAAAAAAAAAACCCAACTAGACCACAAATTATTAAAATTGAACAGTCTAAAATATATAACAGATATGTTTTCTTCCGATAACGGTTGCATTCTACTCCACAAATTATTAAAATTGAACAGTCTGAAATAATATAACAGATATGTTTTCTTCCGATAACGGTTGCATTCTACTCCACAAATTATTTTTTCCTTCGAAAGAATTGAGACCTTTTATCAGCCCTATTAATTTTTATTTGTATTTCGTTCAGTGCAGTTATTACTAAAAATATATTGTGATGGTGATGATAAAACTTTAAGTTTAACTTTCAATGGAAGGTCTCGTAACTATTTGTAGCTCTTATTGCACTTGAAGAAAACCCTACCCAAACGGGACAGAGAAAATCTGTGGAAGCTTGGACTTGAAGTTCTTGGGGTTGAATGGATATTAAAACATCCGTGAAAACATCGTCATTTCAACTGGCTTCAAGAAACGGCAAATCAAAAAAACAAATTTAAGAAGTTGCTAATCAAGAATATTTTTTTCCTGTATTCTATACTTAATCTCAAAACTTACAATATATTTAAACCAATTTTGACCTAAGTGAAATATGCAACATTTTAAAGTGGCATTTGGTCAAACTTGCAAATTTTCAATATGAATTTAAATTTGCATAAATTCTGAGAGGACACAACGTCACTCCTAGTTTACAACATTCATAGATCACAGCCTCGAGTGTTTTGGAGTAACATAAGGTAGACTTTCCCACGAATTAAAAACATTTCATCACCCGAGTATGCAAGTGTTCTATCTCCAAAATATTTAAATTTGAGATATTTAGTGTAACGTTTATTTAGAATGCATATGATTCACTTGCGGTGAAATTGAGACTACTATATAATTACTTACGAAGATAAAAACTCGAGTTGTCATCTAGTAACATTGGTTTCATACACAAGGACAAACTTCAATGCTCATTTACACAAAAGTGAAAAATTGGACATAGAACACTTGCATTCTCGGGTGACGATTTGTTGAAATAATTTAGGTGCACTCTTAAAGGTCCCATCAACAAACACACTAGGACATTGTGATAAAAACTTTAAATTAGTCTCACAAGAGAATATCACAATATTATTTTCACAATCATTAACTAACAAAAACGTTCCTTCTCTATTTATGTTTAGAGCGAAGTTTTCTAAACTTTCGTGTAGTTGTGTAATTCAGGCATGACAAATGACCGAGATTGATGAATATCTTTATGAATCAACTGAAGATCATAGCTCGTTAATGTTTCATATTGATGATTTCTTTGGAATTCGCGTTGTAAAACTTAAGAAGGACTCACAGTTTGATTTTCCATTGCTTTGCGTTTTAATGTATTGTTTAATCTCTGTCGATTTAATACACTTTCTGATTCTGGTTCATGCTGATGATTAGGTCTCAGATGTTTATGACATATCATATTTTAGTTGCACCTCATATTCAATGACCTATACAATTTTTTTATGCTACCCTGACTACAAATATATATATATATTATTTTTTAAATCAAAGTGCATATTTTGAGCAATTTTCAATTTTAGGTCATATTTCCACAATTTGGGGAGCATAGTCATATTTCTATTAAAATTACTTGGATAAATGATAATTCTAATTTCTCTTGTGATTCGCATTTTATATTGTAAATACTCTCCTAGCTATATTTAGAATGTTTCTGTGAATTAGTTGTGAGCTTGTAAGATCAGTAATTATATTTGTCGGCTAGTTTCTTTTACTTCATGTTACTTTCTTGATTTGAGGCATATTTTTAATAATATTCATTATCATTAACACATATTTTAGGGCATATTTGTTAATTTATAGGTCTTATATTGATATTTTTAAGGGCGTGTTTGCATGCATATTTCGCGATTCTTAAGGTCATAAACATCCGTGTCCTAATGATGATCAATCACACGTTCAATATTTAATTTTTTATCCTTTACTTTCAGAAAAAAATCTTACAGTTCGCTTTGACACATTTCCAACGTTCAATTCCATCAGTTAACTCTATATAGTACCTATATTTGTGTCTATTAATACATTAATAAAATATATTTCCCCCTTTGACTCTTCATTATTTAAAACTCCATGTCGACATTGATGACAACACACTTTACACCACTATATTTCCTGATAGCGCCACCTAAGGGTTTCATGGACACTGGACAGTGTAGCCAACCCCTATAGTTTGTCAAACCTTTGGGACCTTGTTAGGATGTGCCTTAGACCCACTTGGTATGTTTACAGTTTACCTCAGTAAAATTAAACCTTTAGTAAGGCCCCTGCCTCGGTGGCGTAGTTGGCTAACGTGCTAGTTTCGTGTTGAGCTAGACTGCCGAGGACGGTGAGATTGAGGTTCGAATTTCGGTCGTGTGAACTGGGGGAGTTTTCATAAATTGTTTTCCACTCTCCCTCCACGCAAATGCAGGTTCACTTTATCTATATGCAACCTTCCCAATTACTAATCCACTAGCGTAATTAATACTTAAGTGTATAACCCAAACGGTTAGTAAGACGCGGTGCTAAATAAAAAAAAAGTTCCAGTTGATAAGCAGCGGCAAGTGCTAGTACACCTAGTCTAAATTCAACCTTACTCACTCCAAACACATCAGCTTATTTATTGCATATGCGTAAAACCATAACTTTTGCTAGAAAAATTAAGAGGTATTAAAATAAATGAGTTAGATTATGTCGGAACGATAGCCTCATGTCCACGTAAACCGACGTAGCAATTACGTTCTGTGTGCGTTGACTTCTCGAGCAACTGTCGAACTTTTTAATAGCTTCACGGTCTGAAACCAAGAGAGCTGATTACTTTCGTGTTGCAAATGTTGACGCTCGGTGGCGACTATGATTGTAAGTGACAGCCTAGGTAAAATGTGATTGTACCCTTTTCACACCTCGTGGTTTTAGGATGTAAACTGGTTATATATATATATGATGTCTTTATCGTTTGCCGGCATTGGAAAGTTTTTTTAAATTCTTATTAACCATCCAATATGTCAAACTGTTTGCACTAATGGAGTAGATATGAGCAGCAATTGGGCTGGGATTAATTATAGCCTTGACCTCATCTTAACTGGCAAAACAGAGCAGACGAGGAGAACTCCTTATCCCACGTGCTCACCGAGGATGGTAATTACGTGCCTAACTAATGACTCGTGATCTTCTCAGTCATTCCTCACGTGGCCGTTCTCTGGCTTTTTCATTTTATCTCCATTCGAATTCTTATGTATGTATTTTTAAAAACACAACTATTTTATTATTTTTGTTTTAACATAATATTGTGGCTAGGCGTTCTTTATACATACTTGGAAATAAAATAAAATAAAATAAAGTAAATCTTTAATTATATTCTATAAAATCAAAATAACCCAGGCACACTTTGTAAAGAGTTTAGAAAACAAATATATATACATATATTTAACATATTATACAACTCGATGATAAATTTATTTGCATCTGTAGCGAGATTTTATTTTGGTTGCAACATTTAACTTTTTATTCAAGCTATTTTACCTGTGGCATGTGAAAGGATATATAATTTAAAATAAAAGTTTCTATTTATACTAAATTTTCTTTTATTAATTAATAGAGAGCAAATTTGAACACAGGTTATTTGCTATTTAATCTAGATTAAATAAAAATCTCAGCCTTTAATTTGTAATAAGGACATATATATGTATTTAATGTGAGGTTAATTTTACGAAAAGTTTCATTAGTAAATATGTATATGGCTTACTATATGTATATTTATATATGTTTAAAAGTATGATAGTATAAAATAAAAGGTTACGTGGAAAGTGGAGTGAAATGTAAAATGTGCCGTTGAGAGTTAAAACAATAAAAGCGAGCTTCGTACGTTTTTATTTCAAATTATGAAGTATTTCCGCTTGAAGCCAAGTCAGGAGGGTAAATGGCTGCTCTCTCATGGCAGAGCAGGGCATTACCTGTTAAAACATTTCTCTGCAGACAGGGATGGACAGGGTTGAAAAATTAGGGCCAAGGGGTTGATAGGAAATGGGAAACATAAATATTTTTATTGCTGAAATAAATTGGCACTCTAATGTTTTTTGTTATCTATTTACATAATATATTATAACGAGGTAAGATTTTTTGTCATTAATTTGTTTTACTATTTATGGTTCTTTGATAAAATATTAAATATAAGAAATACGTAATAAACATACATAAAAAGATGTGAGTACCATTAAAATCTAAAACATATTCTTATTTGACTAAATTTTTTAGGATATTTTATCAGTATGATTATGGTTCACATGGGTAGTAAGATGAGGAAAAATAAAAATCTTGATCAATTCGAGTTTGGTGATTCTTGAGGTATTTTACATCTTACTGAGGTATTTTGTACAGTCCTGTAAATGGACTGTGGTGCGTCGTGACGCGCTCGAGCGGGGAAAAGACCTCAGTGAGTTGAAAGCGACGCCTTTGCTGCGTGAGGACGGCCAGGTACACAGTGTGGGCGGCGACGCATCCGAGTGTGATCAGGCCCCGCCAGGAACGCACGTGGCGGTGGATCGGATTAATTTAGACTCGGGAGGAAAATGAAATATTCAACGCGTCACACGGGGACGTAAAGACAAACTTACATTGGACTGGCGTTTGAGCGGAAAAATTATCTTCATAGCGGTGAGCTTGAAAATTTTCGGATGAATTTCAAATACAGTCTTAATTAAATTAAAAAATATGGTGTTACCTCCCTAAAGGCATAAAGATGGTAAGTTAATCTAATATGCAACAACTTTCTAAGCTAGACATATATATTGACACAGAGCTTACACACTAACTTAATTTCAAACATCCCTAGCTTCTGTGTACTTAATATAGTCCGATTGTAATAGGAGATATAATTTAACAGTTCCAAAATCTATTTAATATATTTTCCTCTGCTTCTGTCTAAATTATTTTTAGTTTCAATTTTCCCAGAAAATCTAAAAAAATAGCCGAGTTAAATGCCTTTTGTCAATAGTTTATACTTTTTTAAGGGTGTCTAAAATGTTCTTCCAATGGCAATACGAATATACTGAACCTCCTAAACGTCTTTGTAAGTTTGTAGAACCTATTCCCAAATATTAAATCTGTTATGAAAAGTTTAGAATTGAACCAGTGTCCTCTTTGCATAAGGTAGGTCTGTCAAATCATTTGATCGGGAATTCTCTCAAAGATATTAAACATTTATTTTTATGTATTTCTTGTTTTAAAAATAGTTAATATTTCAGGTTATAGAAGAAGTTTATCGATTAAATAGTTTTAAAATGTATCATTAATATGGCTGGTATTAGACGTATTTTCAGAAATAAAGTATCAATTTAGGAAAATATAAAAATTTCAATCTCTAAACTTCGGATCCTGGAAGAGTGAAAGGGAAACATTGAATTTGGCGTGTATAGGTTTATCTACCTAATTTCATAGTAATATTTTTTTTTCTCCACGTCTTATTACCCGCCCAGGCTGTTCAAATTTAACTCCAATAATGGGGTCAGTGATAAGAAGGTGAATTTAGAGTATCTGTACCTACATGTACTGACATTCACAGCCTGTAATAAAATTAGATATGAGAAATTCGATTCCTCGATACCTCCCAATTTTTAAGGGTATCGAGAGAATCGAGAAAATACTTCGATTTTTGATGCCTCGATTCCTAAATATATGTTTTCTAAATATAGATATTAAATATAATTTTCACTTTCCTTTCTTTATAGTTTTCTAGTGTGGCTTGCAAGTACTTTTTACTTTCTCGCTATCTTACAGGTAGAAAAAGTATTGTGATCGTCAAAAAAATCGAACTAAAGATTTTGATGAATCACGACGTTTC
>CABFWB010004482.1:10880-38085 GCA_902151455.1 Timema bartmani
TAATAATAATAATAATAATAATAATAATAATAATAATAATAATAATAATAATAATAATAATAATAATAATAATAAGTTACTTGTAAAAGTGGCTGGATTGACTAATAATAATTTCCCAGACTTAGGGCAAGTAGGTGTCTACACACAAAAATTGTTTTTACCTTTCTAATACCAGTTGTGGCATCGCGGAAAGCGTATTAATCCCTTTTGTGGTCGTCGTAATTGAAAAGGCATTTTGTATAATAATCGCCTAAAAAGGTTTTTTTTGCTACTTTCGGAATGTTTGGTTTAAGAAATCAATAGTATGATTGAGGAGGAACAATTTCTTCCTAAGAGATTATGATCATGAAGTAGATCGGTAAAAGGAGCATGAAATGAGCATTGTGGGTCATGAAGTAGATTGGTAAAAGGAACATGAAATGAGCATCAGCTCTTATTTTGAAGGAAATCTCTATAAAGGATCATCAAGAGTATAGGTTGTGTCTTCGTTTGACACCTGAAAGATTTGAAACCTTGCTTTTGATTTGTTGTCACTTTTTGCGGTAAAAACTTTCACAACGAACCATTTGTTTTTAATTATGTTTTATTCTTACTAGGAGTGGGCGAGTAATCGTAAATTAGAGTAGGAGTAGAATTTTAGTAGCTGCTCGAACACGACTCGAAAGATTTTTACAAGATTTAAAAAATTTGAGTACTCGGAATTTTCAATCTTTTTCTTGAAAATTCCTAGTTTAATTAGTTGTATACAACTTTAAGGTATAATTTTATAGTAAATATAGTATCTCAATATTTCCTTTGGTCTAGTTAAAATAAAATGTACAATTATATCAATTTTTTTTAAATTCGAATTTGAGTTCTTATACATTTTTTCACAAAAAATTCATGGATCTATTGCAGAAATACAACTTGAAATATTTCCTCTACTAATATTGCTTTACAATAATCGAACTTTACTCTAAGTTAAAAATGCCTCCTTGAACATCCCTACTTTTAACTGTTTCTACATCTTCTGCTAGCAGTTAGTTACCACCACTCCTATGACGAATAGACTCTATATTGGTTGGACAGACACGTGGTAGCGGTTAGAATTATTCCGGCCGGTTGTAACGAGAGTATTTTTTTTCCTAAAGGGTCTTCACCTCTATATTTAAATGCGGGTACATTTACCCTAAATTATTTCTTTATCATCCCTATCCCATGAGCCCAGTTAAAATGCGTGTATATGCCAAATGGGATAGGGTGCAAGGTGGGGCAGAGGAGAGGAGAAGGTAAACTGTGATCTTTTATCTTCAGCCAATCTTCATAAGAAGAGCCTTTATCTGACAGCTATAAAAGCTACTGGAGCTACTTTCACGTACATATATACTAGTCATATGATCTACAGATAGACTAGCATTGTTTATTAATATTTTTATTGCTTCCTCAATTGCACTAGCAACTTGAAAGTTTATTGCCACAGCCTCTCCCTATATTGAGCTAGTTGTATCCAGTCTACCTCATTACACCCTATCCCTATCTTGAGCTAGTTCTATCCAGTTTACCTCATTACACCCTGTCCCTATCTTGAGCTAGCTCTATCCAGTCCCTCTCATTACACACTATCCTTATCTTGAGCTAGTTGTATCCAGTCTACCTCATTACACCCTATCCCTATCTTGAGCTAGTTCTATCCAGTTTACCTCATTACACCCTATCCCTATCTTGAGCTAGCTCTATCCAGTCCCTCTCATTACACACTATCCTTATCTTGAGCTAGTTCTATCCAGCCCACCTCATTACACCCTATCACTATCTTGAGCTAGCTCTATCCAGTCCCTCTCATTACACACTCTCTATCGTGAGCTAGTTCTATCCAGTCCACCTCACTACACCCTGTCCCTATATTGAGCTAGTTCTATCCAGTTCACCTCACTACACTTTATCTATATCTTGATATAGTTCTATCCACTTCACCTCACTACACCTTATCTCTATCTTGAGCTAGTTCTACCCAGTACTCTGAACACAGTTCTAGATTCTCCCATTTTCACACTGCATATCCAGCCCACCGTAATCTACGAGACTTAATTATCCTAACTATGTCTTGTGATGAGTACAAGGTATGCAACACATCATTATGTAACCTCCCTCACTCCCCAAATATCTTCCTAAGCCCCTTGTTTTCGAACACCCTAAATTTGTTTTTGTCGTGTAAGGTATCACAACCGGTAAAATTACTGTTTTGTATATTCAGAGTTTTACATTCATTGAAAGAAGACGATATGTCAACAACTTACTGACCGAGTAATAACATACATTTCACGACTGTCTTCTTTTCCTAATTTAGACTTTTAATATCGTTATTGCTAATCATCGTTCCTAAATATATGGACACATTAATGTTGACTTCAAAATCAGTCTGGTTGAATTTCCAAAAAGGCCCTTTATATTAAGACTAATCTGTATTTGTCTTGGTCCGTTCTAACATGTGACTCATGGCTACATGGCTACAGCGAGCTCAATGTTGAGAATCATTCATTAGACTCCCTGCTATGTTTAGATTCTTGATGGTAGTGGACTCCCCCCAAAGACATGATCCAGGGATCAGTGCTGCCAACCTCTGGCCGAGATACGGCGCGCACGTGCTGTGTGTGTGTGTGTGTGTGTGTGTGGGTGGTCAGGTTGGCAGCGGCCAGGTCACTCTCGCACTAAGGTGTTTTCAGCGGGGATGGGGGTAACACATTGCTCCATTTTGCAAGGTAACACAATCACTTAGGACCTTCATTTTGGTGCTACTTGAATACAAAGTTGAAGAGTTGTTGTTTTGTATTCGTGCCCTCTGATTAAGGTGGGATGGAATAAAACAAAAATTCAAGCCAGTATTTTATTTTCTTATGACAAAAACATTTTTTTTTAGTTGGGACGTTCAGTTAAATTTTCATCAAAGTGTAATCAACAAACAATAATTATTTAATGTTTGTTATACTCATGGAGGCATTTGACTAGAAACATCTAACCAAAGATAAAAAGTCCTGGTCAAATTACGCAATCCTCGTGACAGATAATCAAAAACTGTTGAGATAACAACGTGTAAAAATTCATCAAAATGTAGGCAATATTGGATATATTTTGGACAAATGTGTTTGTTATAAAAACCGAAACAAAAAGTCGCACCCTTCCCCTTCCATCTCACGGAATATGGACACTTGTTCCATGAATTGCAATTTCACACTATTTGGTAACGCACTGTTATAACACAAATATGTAGAAACATAAATAGTGGGACTCACGTAAAAAGGAATTTTTAGAAAATAAAATATATTTATTTTGCGGTCAACATCGATGATTGATAACATTATTATATAATATTCTGTAAATTGATAAATTACACCTGGACACGGGTCTTGAACCCGGGACCTTTGGCTGAGTACGCCAATGAACTGACCTCCTGGGTAGCTAAGTGGTTAGAGCATTGGCGTAGTCAGTCAAGGGTCCCGTGTTCGATTTCCGTGTCCAAGTGTAATTTTTCAATTTAAAGAATATGATATTTAGCTGTGGCATTAGCCATAATCAACAAATAGAATAGCTCAGCTGTGTATTTCATTATTATTTAAGTATTGATATTATTTATGAAAAGTGACTGTTGAGGATCACATGACTTGACTTGTGAATATAATAAAAGTAGTCTAGTTTCAACAGCCTCTGTATTTTTCATGAAAACTTTTCCTACCGAGTTTTTACTCTGTCTCGTTAGAGTAACTTTAAAACACTGTTCCTCATTCAGTCTTTTTAAGTTTTATAATAACAATTAGTACCTACACCGCGTCTTACTACCCATACGAGCTATCAGAATTACTAACAATTTAGGGGGTAGAGACGAAGAACTTAGAGCTAAGAGAACGTGTAGCCGAATTTTCGTGGATGGAGAGTGGAAAACCATTGAGGAAGAAATGCCCTCAGTAAAACAGACTGGAATTCGAAACCCGATCTCCCTATATCAATAGTATAGCCCGAGACGCCTTAGACGATTTTATCACCGAATTGGG
Source organism: Timema bartmani (assembly GCA_902151455.1). Taxonomy (NCBI): domain Eukaryota; kingdom Metazoa; phylum Arthropoda; class Insecta; order Phasmatodea; family Timematidae; genus Timema; species Timema bartmani. The sequence continues at coordinate 14,906 of CABFWB010004482.1, forward strand.
TTTTTACTCAAACTCAATAGGTGTCACTCTCGCAATAGACTAGACTGCCGAGGGTGAAGAGATCAGGGTTCGAGTCCCGGTCGGTTTTACTTGGGGTGGACTTAATTAAAGGTTTTTCAACTCTCCCTCCACGCGAATAAGCGTATACTTCCTCTGAATTTAATCTTTCTCCTCCCTAGAACCCCAGTGTAATTTATACATGAGCGTATAACCTAGACTAGTAGTAAAAGTACTGATAAAAAAAATAAGTATTTCGAAATTTTATTTTGTTTTTGGGAAACCATTTATACGCTCTTAAATGATAAATTATTTTTAAAATAAACATTGTTGGGAACCTTCTTTTTTTTCCAATTTCATGGTTATACAACCATATTTTGAAGTATAATAATTATTGAAGTAGGCCTACATCGAGGTTTTAATAATAAATCATTAAAACTTTATTAATTATTGTGGTATTAATTCTGATATATCAATGAGAACTATTAGAAAAGATCCCCAACAATTTATATTTTACAATAAAAGTTTGTTAATCGGGAGAGTTAAAATGGCTTCCCAATAAAAAAATAAACCAATAAAATGTTAAAATTTGTTTGAAACGCTTTTTAACACCTCTATAAAGTTAATATTAGGTGGGAAAACGAACAGAATAAACCTTTTGAGCAAAAACTTTTGGGAAGATATGTTTTGTATAGACATCTCAATTGTTCTCTCCGGTCGACGTCCTTTTCTTTATCATCCAAATTACTCCTTCTCGAACTCCATTAATCATCATCCCCTGCACAACCCTCCTCCCCACCTCAGAAATAATCCTTTATGCCCTAATAGTAATCTTCATCTAGTGAGACAACAATAGCACCATTAACATTCCTAGAAGATTCATCCTTCCTCCCCAAAATAGGTCCGCCATTTTGTTTACATAGTCTGGGCGTCAGTAATTCACAGCGCGGGACATCCATCATCTATCAGAGCATAGCATGAACCTCAGTGACATCATTTCCGCTCAATGCGCCTTGCCGCCGTCCATTGTTGGCAGATTATGTGTTGCCCTCTCTCTCTTTTCCTGATCAAATTTTGCGAGTGGATTATTATGCTGATTACTGCGGGCTGGATGTGTTTCCAAATTGTCCAAATAGGGCGCACCATAGGTGAAGCAAAACGTGTTTAAAGATTTGACATATTATAAACTTGATAAAAGAAAAAAGAAAGTTCACAGAAACATAGTAGTACAGACCAATTTTCATCGTTAAGATGTTCTAGAAAATACATATTTTTAAAGGTAAATATTGATAACATTCTACTAAATTATTAGTATTATTTTATGAGTATTGATACTATTTATCAAAGTTAAAGCTGCAGATAACTTGTCTTGACGTATGAATAAGTTGAAATAGATCTAATAGTTTTTTTAGCGGTCAGATAAGTATCTTTAATTGAAAATTGGGTTGTATCTAGCGTAGTTTACTTATTAGTTTCGCAAAAAAAAAAAAGTTTTTAAGTAATTGTAAACTTGAGTATCAAGGTCTTTTACTGGATTAGTTGTTACAATTACAGATGTTTGTTTCTTGGATTATTCCACAGTTAGTTTTATATAAATTTATAGTCCAATGATAGTTCATTCGTTACCTGATTGTTTGGACCATATCACGCCTCTATGATAGTTCACTTAATACCCGATTGCTTGAGCCATTTCACTTCTCTATGATAGTTAATTCATTAGATGAAGATAATGGAGAGGGATAAAAAATAGTTAGGTGCCCTGTACTCACCACCAACATTGTTGGGGTAGTCTTATTTCGCAGGTTACAGTAGACAGGACATGCAAAGCGAATAGAATAAACTAAACTACGTTCAGCATATTGATTAGCCAACCCAATAGGAAGAGACCAGTTGGAAGAACTAGATGCAGACGGGAGGATACCACTATAATGGAAATGAAATAGGGTGTAATGAGGTGGACTGGTTAGAATTAGCTCAAAATAGGGATAGAGTGTAATGAGGTGGGCTGGATATAGCTAGTTAAAGATAGGAATAGGGTGTAGTGAGGTGGACTGGATAGAACTAGTTCAAGATAGAGATGGGTGGCGTACTCTTGTAAGTATGGCAATGAGCTCCTGATGTATTTGTGTGTGTGCATATACAATTCCATTCTTTGTTCCGCCATTAGAACATGTGAGGCCATACTCTTCATTTCACCAACAAAAGCGTAGGCCATACCGTCTTGCAGCTAATCATATGTTTCCAATGATGGCCTCATACCTGAGGTACTGCTGCGCAGCCACGATGAAACGATCCACCCGTTCTTAGATCTATGGCCCGTACGCTTTGACCGTAGTGGCGGGGGCGGCCGCTATTATCCGTCTTGGAAATCAAGTCTATTCAATACCCGCCTAAAAAAGGCCTTGGGTGCCCGTGCGCGAACAACGAATAGACCAAGTAGTGACGTGTGAACTGTTTCAAGGCCTTCAATGGAAAGTTGCTCCACTCCACTGCACTGCACTCACGCGAACAATCGTTAATGCAATGACAACCAATTTCTATATAAGTTTTTAATTTTGTACCAACTCGCTTTGGTGGCCACCTTGTGAACAAGGCATCACTCTCGCAATAGACTATACTGCCGTTGACGCTGGGATTGGGATTCGAGTTCTGGTCGGGTGCACTAAGGAGGGTTTTTCCTAAATGGTTTTCAACTCTCCCGTCACACAAATGTGGTTACACTTATTCTAAATTCAACGTAATTATTACATATGTGAATAAGTAAGCTAGTAAGATACGTCATAAAAAAAATGTACTTTAACTTTTATATAGAAATCGTAACGCTTTGTTATACTCAGTTTGCAACGTATTATTATTATTATTATTATTATTATTATTATTATTATTATTATTATTATTATTATTATTATCATCATCATCACCGCTTCTTATTACCCGTTCGGGTTGTACGCACTTACGCTAATATGTAATGGTAGGGTGATTGTGAGATGAAATGGAGGACCTACCGTTTAACGTGGGATTCGAACCACGGTGGAGGCCTGGCACTCCACACACTCACAAGTGGTGGTTAATACACGTCTTGTCAGAGGTGAAGGAAGGGTTTGGCAATCAGATAAATCTGTGTCAGCACCGAGGATTGAACCCCGGACCCCCAGTACAGAATGCAACGTATTACAACGTATTACACTTCCCGTCCGAACTCTCTGCATTTAGTTAAGCAAAGCTAAATGGAGTAGGGAGGATGAAGGTATAATTTTTGGAGAAAATGTGCCCTCATTTGCATGGAAAGAAAGAGTGGACATTTCTCATAATAATCATCCTGAACTGTTTCCAGCCTGTGGCCAGGTCCATTTGGTAAAATTCCTCTCCATCTCCCTCCCTCCGTCCTTCCACCATTCTTCCTCCTGCACTCTCTTCCACTCTCCTTCTCCCACTTGCACACTTGCTGCCCATCTATTTCTTGTTTTCCCTTGTGGTCTCTACCCTACATACTTCATATTCATTAATCATCTTGGAACCCTCTCCCCTTCCATTCTCGTTTGGTCTAATAAGCCGGTGGCTGAAACAAAATAATAACTCGAGTGGACATTTCTATGGCAAAAAACTAGGGATGACTCGACTCCTATATTTCTCGAATCCGAATCTTGGATTTGCTATCGAATCTCGATTCCATTGCAATCCTTGAATCTTTAAATGTGTACAATTTTATTTAAAGTGAAAATATTTATAATTCAAGATAATAAAAAAAAAGGTTGTATAAGGCTACTCTAAAATGCTTTTTTGTTTATCATTCCTACTAGCCTACTTCATGAATAACAGCTATAACACTTTTTTTTTAGTGATTAAATACAATTTTGTCAATTTTTTTTATTTTGAAACTCTCCAAAATACACAAGTATAATATAATTCCTTTATCAGTTGTTTAAAACTGTTATTTGAAGCCAAGTTCATCATAACAATAATAATTGTATTTGATAGGCCTACAGTTTTTGATATTTTTTTCTAAACCCGAATTTCTTAAATACCATAGGAGTCAAAGAATCAAGGATTCTAGCGTGCCATCTATAGAAATAACCTCTAAAGCCAAACCTCCTAGTCACCGACAATCCAGACGATAGTAACACCTTAGACCACGGGCCTACAAATGTGAGCTTTAAAGTTAATTCTTACTACTGTGCACTTAAGCTACGTAAATAGTACGAGGCGAATAATAGTAGTACCAGTGCCTGTGATAGGTGACCTATAGTCCGATTTGCATGAGAAGTAACTTATCAGACAGTAAGAACAGCTAATAGATATATTTTCACTTGCTCATACGTTGAGTCATGTGATCTGCAGCTGTAACTTTTGATACAACCAATATCACCTCTCAGGGAACTGCGGGTCTTTTGGAGAAGAGCTTTATCTTCGCTCACTCTCGGTTAAATTATTTGAGGCATTTAGCGTGCACTTTCTGAACCGACTGATTATACCAGCACTAGAACTAAACTGCTCAGGAGTAACCAAAATAATGCTCGTATTATGTGACTGAGATATTGTGGAATTTATACTTTCTATGGAAGATTTTCATTTAGGTCAATGCATTTCATTTTTTTATTACTATTTTCAGGAGAGTAATGCTACGTTTGATGTAACTGTGAAGTAATTGTAAGTTATTTCGTTGATGGGGTTTTGTGAAACATGTTGAAAGTCGTGGCTACCTTAAATTATAGTTCGTTGTTTCTCTTGCTTCCTAGTTGCGTTTGCTAACGTAAATGTTAATCTGCGATGCAATGATACTCACGTAAGTTATAAACACAACATTTCGGTATCGTCCTTTAAGGCTGAGGTATTTCGAGATAAATTCATATACTTTTTGTCTGTCACCTTCCTTAATTTGCCATTTAGTTAGACATTCATCATAATCTTTTGACTGATTCCATCGTGCATTGTGTGTGCACTGCGTCCTATTACTCCTTCGGGATGGTCGTGTATTCAACCCTATTAGGGTAGGTTCGTGCGTGGGATGTAGAATTTATAAGAAAGGTACCAACATTTACATGATCCACTTTAGTGGATGAATGGTCTAAGGCGTCATTCTCATGTTAGACTGGGAGATCAGGGTTCGAATTTTGGTTATGTATACTGAGTTTAGTTTATTTCTAAATGGTTTCCCATTCTCTTTCCACGCTTATGCGGGTATATTGCCTCTATAATGGTTCCTTCCTCATACCTACCCCTTGAAAGTAATTATTGTCATATATGTTTATAACCTGAACAGGTAGTAAGTAAGACGCGGCGATAAAATAAATCTGAAAGGGCTACCAGAATTTCTGCAATATGGTAGGAAAAAAACGTTTTTCAGAATGATATCCGTAAGAAAATCATAATATTAATCACACTAAATATTTTCTACTAAGAGAATATTGATGTATAATTACTAATATCATGAAGCCTAATTGAATATTACGTTTAATTCTAAAAGCTGGCTGGAATTAACTTTAATATTTCATATATGTGTTCATGTATATAGTTGGATAATCTGATCATGTAGCTAAGTCGCAGAGCATTCAGTGTTCTCCATGCTAATGCGGATGCATTCTAACCAAGCTATTTAGTTCAACCCTACTCACTATATTAATTGCTATAAAAGCTGAATGTTGAATGTAGGCCTAGTACAGTTAAAATAATGCGCTTTTGGAAGAATACTGTTCTTGAATTTGATCAAAATAATTAGTGTGTGCGTTCAAGATACAAATATATAGAGCTACGATGGACCAATGTGTAAATTAAACTACCCCATAACACCCTTCTATGGCCACATGGTCTAAGTCGTAAATATCGCAATAGACTAGACTGCCGATGATGGGGAGACTGAGGTTCGATTTTTACTCGGGTATATTGAGAGTTTTCCAAAATAGTTTTCCACTCTCCCTCACAAATGTGGGTACACTTCCTCTAAATATAAAACCTTCCTCATACCTAAAACCATTGGCTTAATTAGTACATAAGCGTATAATCAAACTTGATAGTAAGACACGGTGCTAAAAAATATGAGCCATAATTTTTTTTTCTCCACCCATTTCGGTGGTCAAATGGTCTAACGCACCATTCTTGTGGAAGTCTGAATTGCCAGTGACAGGGTTTGAACTCCTGTTGGGTGAATCGAACTTACTTAATGGTTTTCCACTCTCCCTCCAAGCTTACATGGGTACATTTTCTTCTAAAACCCTACCTTCCTCATCCCTTTACTAATTAGCTTAGCCCAAACGAATACTAAGACGTAAAGGAATAAAAACACTATCGTTTATTAATTGTACCTAGTTCTTCAATAAATGTATTTTATATTCTGAAAATGGAAAAATGACATCTGAACACGGGAATCGAACCCGGGACCTCTGGCTTAGTACGCCAATGCTCTAACCACTGAGCTATCCAGGATTCGTCCCGTGCCCTGGGTCATTCTTCACTCATATTTTAAGGCAGAGTCTATGATGGACTGGCGGAAATCGTCGGCTACAAGTATGTGAATATAATAAGCATAAATAATAGCTCTGGCTATTAATTCTTAAAATGTATTTTAGATATTTGCTTCACTAATTTTGTTTGAAGTTTCATATTTTTTAACAAATAACGTATTTTAAAATGTTGTCTTTGTCGTGTGTGGGCGAGTGGTGAACCGTAATAACCGCACCTGCGTTGTTTTCGTGAGATGTGTCTGCACGATGTGATGTGTGATCCACATGTGTTGTATCCAGAACTGGCAGCCAGTCCCGTTACCTTGTGTGCCGGTCATACTATACTGGCCGTCTGTACATCTGTCCTACTGACTGCTTGCTTGCTTGGTTACTTGACTGGCGGCTTTGTTCTCAGGTGACTTACCTGCTGGTCTACTGCTAGCCCGGGATAGCTTGTACCAGTACTGTGATCTCAGGTGACTTACCTGCTGGTCTACTGCTAACCTGGGATAGCTTGTACCAGTACTGTGTTCTCAGGTGACTTACCTGCTGGTCTACTGCTAACCCGGGATATATTGTACCAGTACTGTGTTCTCAGTTGACTTACCTGCTGGTCTACTGCTAGCCCGGGATAGCTTGTACCAGTACTGTGATCTCAGGTGACTTACCTGCTGGTCTACTGCTAGCCCGGGATAGCTTGTACCAGTACTGTGTTCTCAGGTGACCTACCTGCTGGTCTACTGCTAGCCCGGGATAGCTTGTACCAATACTGTGTTCTCAGGTGACTTACCTGCTGGGCTACTGCACACCCGGGATAGATTGCACCAGTACTGTGTTCTCAGGTGACTTACCTGCTGGTCTACTGCTAATCCGGGATAGCTTGTAACAATACTATGTTCTCAGGTGACCTACCTGCTAGTCTACTGCTCGCCCGGGATAACTTGAACCAATACTATGTTCTCAGGTGACTTGCCTGTTGGTCTACTGCTCACCCGGGATATATTGTACCAATATTATGTTCTAAGACAGAGATATCCAAACAGTCGATCGCGATCGACCGGCCGATCTTGGTGGGATGTTTGGTCGATCGATTAAGAAAGATTGAGGGAAAGGAAATGATTAAGAGGTTTGCAGTGCCCCTCCACACAACCATTATCAACCCCGACAAAGCGTGACTTTGACTCATTCTTAGATTTAGAAATATTGAGAGAGAAAAAAAATCATTTGCAGTGCGCCTGCGCACAACCGTTCTAAACCGGACAAAAGTCAACACCACACGTTCTTACGTACAATTGATGGTAGAGGCTGTGGTATAGTATCTTTCGTTTCTTATTTGATTTCAGTAAATACGTGCTTTGTTTTATTTATCGTGAACATTGACTTTATTAGTAAAAATGAATGCTCTTAAACAACCGAAAACCTACCTATCAATAAAGAATGGTAAAATGAGTTCTTGTTTACGATGTCCAGAGATAAATATCTGTGTTTATATACCGTGCTAGTGTTGCGGTGTCAAAGAAGGGCAATTTAGAGATACATTTTTTCGAGCCTTCATAAGAAGAAAAATATGACCGTGACTTTCAACTACGGAAGATTAAAGTGAAAGAACTGAAATCTCTGTTGGAAGCACAACAGTTAATGTTTGCTAAGCCCGTTGTACGATCACAAACAGCAACTGATGCATCATTTCTTATCACAAATATTTTAGTGAAACATAAGAAACCTTTTCAAGATAGTGAAATGGTGAAACATGATTTTCTTGAGGCCGGTGAAGTTTTGTTCAGTGAATTTAAAAATAAAGTTGAGATTATGAAAGCGATTAAAGACATATCACTCTCTCGCCAATCCTTGACGTGACACGTAGAAATAATAATAAACAAACTAGAAAAATACATTGATATTGGTAGTTATCTCTCGCTACATTTCGATGAATCTACTGACGTTGTGTATACATCTCAATTAATCGTGTTCATAAGAATGGTGTTCCCCGACATGAGCTACAAGGAGGAGCTTCTAACCATGATCCCTGTCAAAGGAAATACTAAAGGTGAAGATATTTTCTAACTTTTTGTCAGCTTTGTTAAGAAAACAAGCCTTCCTCTCTAGAATCTTGTATGTATAACAACCGATGGAGCACCAGCTATGGTTGGTCGAAATAATGGGTTTCTTGCACTCTGCATCAAAAATGAAGATTTTCCGGATTTTCCGTCTTTTCACTGTGTTATTCATCAGAATGCATTGAGTGCTAAAGTAATAAACATGAAAGATATAATGGAAACTAAGCCTACTGTTAAGATAGTTAACTCAGTCAGAGCAAGGAGCTGACGAAGACGACTTTTTAGATGTCAACCTGAGGAAAATGAGGCTGGGTATGAAGATTTGCTGCTACATACTGATCTAAGGTGGCTTAGCCGTGGAAAATTCTTAGAAAGATTTCAAGTTTTATTGCTTGAAATAATTGTGTTCTTGGATTCAGTTGGAGAAAGCTACCTTCAACTACATGACGCATTTTGGTTAAGCAGCTTAGCTTTTTTTTTTACTGATCTAACAGCTCACTCCAATAACTTCATTCTTGAACTTCAGGGGAAGGACAAAAGCATTACCGAGTTAGTTAGCTGCACAAATGCTTTCAAGTCAAAATTGCTACTTTTAAAATCGCAGCTTGAAAGAGGAAATTCAAAGAATTTTCCTAGCTAGGAAAAAGTTTCAGAAAAGGAAGATGGCTTCACTTCTGAGATTTTTGTAGTGAAATACAAAAACTTTGGCAAGAGTGGGAGAAACGGTTTCAAGATGTGAAGCGGTTTGACCCATTATTGGTTTTTATGTCATTCCCATTTGCTGAAAAGAACGTTGAAGGAATTTCCGAAGCGATCTCTTCCATTTTTGACATGAGTGTTTCAGATGTGGAGGAATAGATAGTAAAACTGCAATCTGATATTACCATGAAAGCAAGAGCCGCCGAAAACAATTTTTTGACTTTATTTCATGAAGAAAAATACTCATGCTTGAGGTCCATTGCTCATCGTTTGACTGCATTTTTTGGTTCAACCTACCTCCGCGAATCAGCTTTTTCTCAAATGAAGATTATAAAATCGAGGTATCGAAGCTGTTTGACTGATGAACATTTACAATCCTGCCTTCGTTTCTGCCTGAGTAATTATGAACCCTCATCCAACAAATTATATGAATATGTATTTTAGTTGAAAACTTGGTTTTGGTCAGTGAAAAGATGTTTTTATATGTGATATAATTTTACTATTAAAACACAAAAAGGGTTATTAACTATTCTACTAAGGAAACAAACAATATCAGTCTATGATTACGTAATAGATCGCAAAGAATTTTCCTTCTCAGGGGTAGATCACTAGATCCAAAAGTCTGGCCACTCCTGTTCTAAGGTGACGTACCGGCTGGTATACTGATCATCCGAGAAAGCTTGCACCAGTACTTTCTAGGGATAACTTGCTCCAATACTATGCTCTAAAATCAATAACTTCCATGTACTCAAATAACTTACCCAAATATTATGTTCTTGATTGACGTATCTTGTGATTAAATTAATTCATGCTAACCTTATTCAGTACCATGTTTTTAAAGACTTAGCATGTAATTTACGTCTTGATCAAATTAACCTTCAATTTCTAACACCTTCTTTGGTGGCCGCATGGTCTTAGGCGTCACTCTCGCAATAGCCTAGACCAGTGGTCGGCAAACTTTGCCAAAGAGCCAAATATGAACATTACAACAATTTTAAAAAAAATTGGGAGCCAAATCTGCTTGTTTAGTAAACTTTTATTACACTAAATAAAACTAAATTTCATACTTAATAAATATTTATTAATGCGAACAATGTACTTGTATCTCCTTGGAAAGTTTGAGTAAGTCAGGTTTGTACGTTGTTGTTTTTAATTTTAGGCATGATTCCAAGTTCTCATGAATAAGACGACTTCTCAGTTTACTCTTGATAATGTTCATGCTTGAAAAAGATTGTTCACATATATATGTAGAACCGAAAAAGGAAAGAACAGCAAACGCAAGCTTTTTCAGCTGATCGTAAGAGTCAGGAATACTATTCCAAGCGTTGAAAATGATCATGTCTTCCTTCTCCAGGTCATTCAAAGCAGACCACTTGTGCTGTGAACTAAGATCACATTTTTTCTTCTCCAATATTTCCAATTCAACACAAAGACGTTCGAATTTAGAGCGCCATATCTCCTTGTTTTTTAAATCCAGCAATTGTATTTCAAAGCTACCAATGTCAATATCAAAAGGTGAAAATTTCAACTCGGTTATCGTAGCATTAAGAGGATTTTTGACAAATGCTAAAGTTGCTCTGCTGTTTTTAAATTCCTGAAACCTGCTGAGAAATGCTTCCCTCATATTTAAAATTATTGTTTTAAAATGGTGTTTATCAATAGAGGAATTATTTTCGCCAAGATACTTCAGCAGGCTCGGAAAGTGAAACAATGTTTCCCTTTCCAAATCCTGAGCAAAAATGGATAATTTGTTTTCGAATGCTATTACTTCTTCTAACATCGAAAAAATTAAGTTTCCTTTCCCTTGTAGTTTACGATTAAGCTGATTTAGATGAGACGTAACGTCTACCATGAAATAAAAGTTTTGGATCCACTGATCGTCTGTTAGTTCTGGATAGTGAACGCCCTTCTCAAGGAGAAATGCTTTAATTTCCGGAAAAAGGGACGCGAAACGTTTTAAAACGTTCCCTCTTGATAACCAACGTACCTTGTTATGAAGCAGAAGATCAGCGTACTCACTCTCCATTTCAAATAAAAATTCTTTGAATTGGCGATGATTAAGAGCTTTAGCTAAAATGGAGTTGATAATGGTAATCACTAATTCCATAACTTTACGAATTTCATCCGGAAATGTTTGCGCACAAAGCGCTTCTTGGTGAATGATACAATGGTAAACAAGTATCTCGTGATTAATTTTTTCTTTCAAAATAGCAACAAACCCTTTTCTTACGCCGGTCATACTTTTGGCCCCATCTGTTGAAATCGACACAATTTTATCGAGGGGAATATGATGTTTATCCATACACTCAATTACAGCATTTGCGATATCTTCTCCACGCGTCTGACCTTTGAGTGGCAATAATCCTAAAAGTTCTTCTTTAGGGCCTGAATGAGACATAAATCTTACAAAAAGTGAAACTTGCGCTGTATCATTTATGTCACAAGACTCGTCAACTGCTATTGATAAAGCCGAAACCAATTTTAGATCTTCGATATGCTGGGTGGTTATATTCGAACAAATTTTAATTGTTCTATCTTTAATGGTTTTGGCAGACAATGGTAACTCTTTAATTCTTTTCAGAATATCTGCTTTGTTCTTAAAATCCCGAAATAGCTCTTCGGATGCATTAATAAAACAACTTTTTATGTATTCGCCGTCTGTGTACGGTTTCCCTCTCTTAGCAATCTCCTGGCTAAAAACAAAACTTGCCATATTAATATTGCTGGAAGATTGCATCCAGTTATTAAACACAGAAGTTGACGACTCTTGACTCTTCTGAAGTTCCTCAACTGCTTTCTTCCTTGCATCACCGGTAGGATATTTAGTGCTAAATGACGCGTGCTTTCTTGTAAAGTGTCTCTCTAAATTTGACTTCTTGTTATGCGCGAATTTCTCCTTACAAATAAGACATGTCGGAAGTCCATCCAAGTTTTGAATAAACGCAAAATTCTCGGTCCACTCAACTTTAAATTCGCGGTTTTCATCTTCCGTTTTTCTTTGCTTTTTTTTGGTAGCCATCTTAATTGGGGTACCTATAAAAATATTTAAAATATATTTTTTTCTAAAGCCATCAGTACAAAATTATAATCAAAATTTAAAAAAAATTTTTTTAAAAAATACAATTTTATTAATATATGTCACTGCACTAAAAAGAAAAAAATAATTTTTTCAATCATCAAAATAACAAAACTTTTAGAATGACCAAAAATGGAAGAAAACTTCCAACATTTGGACAAATAGAAGTTATCGAAAAATCGATTACAAATTTTGAACCGGAACCACAAACATACATAGCAGGTGTAATAAAATCGTATAAAAATACCTGTAAGATGTGCAGCTAGATTGAAAAATACAACAACTTTTAAATAAGACGTCTGACAACGGCAGACAAAGTAGAAAAGACAAAACTGTTCACACTGCAACTGCTGATCTGTGATGCCAATTTGTACCCCCACTACTTTAGAAAAAGTATGCGCGCGCATGCTTGTGGTACCTTTGTATCACACCGGAGTACGCCGAAAACATACGAACAATTTCAGCCGGTAGTTTGTACATGGTTTGTGTTTACGTTTACGAAAACTAATAAAATTAAACTCGATGTTCGTTACGTATTTTTACAACAATATAAAATTTTAATTACCTATCTATCTTTTTGCTTAAACAAAAAATTATACATGTTCTCGATTTATAGAAGAATTTAAATTTATCAAAATAAGATGTAATTTTTCTTTTACCTAGTTTTTTTAAATTAAAATATTATTGCGCCTTCCGTGGATATTTGTATCAGAGCCGCACTTAAGGTGTCAAAGAGCCACATGCGGCTCTGGAGCCGCACTTTGCCGACCACTGGCCTAGACTACCGATGGCAGGGAGTTACAAAAATGCTAACCTAATAAAACACACCGTTGATGTACTACAATACGTTACCATGTTTGATTTTGATCTACATTTAAACATCGATTTCTATCATCATTTAAAGATATTTCCACCTAACAAATTATTTGTATTAATTATTTCTTTATTTTTAACCTAAGAAAAATAGCATTAAAATAACCTATGTTTCCGTTTAACAACTAAGAATCATCTACTTATGAAATAAGAATAATAATGATTAAGGAATGTTGTGTGTTGGGGTTGGCAACATTGTTAATTCCCACGCGAGGTTTCCCACACCAATCTTGGCGCCTAGAGGAGAGAAGAATTCCACTTTGAGCCAATAGAAATGTTAATGAAGCTGTGGAAAGAGGATGTTTTATCCATATCCTTTGATGAAGCTTACAGAAGGGATTAGTTCATTAGTATATGGATAGGGATGATATTTACCACTCTTCAGGGCGTATAAGGTAACAATACCTGCTGTACCCCCACCCTCCAGGAGTGTAAAGTAGCAATTAATGCTTTCCTACCACTCTCCAGGGTGTGTAAGGTAGCAATAACTGCTGTACCCCGCTCTCCAAGTGTGTAAAGTAGCAATTAATGCTTTCCTACCACTCTCCAGGGTGTGTAAGGTAGCAATAACTGCTTACCCCGCTCTCCAAGTGTGTAAAGTAGCAATTAATGCTTTCCTCCCACTCTCCAAGGTGTGTAAGGTAGCAAAAAATGCTGTCCCACCAATATTCAGGGTGTGTAAGGTAGCAATAATTGCTGTACCTCCACTCTCCAGGTGTGTAAAGTAGAAATAAATACTGTCCCAGCACTATTCAGGGTGTGTAAGATAGTAATAACTGATGTACCCCCACTCTCCAGGTGTGTAAGGTAGCAATAAATGCTGTCCCACCACTATTCAGGATGTGTAAGATAGTAATAACTGCTGTACCCTCACTCTCCAGGTGTGTAAGGTAGCAATAAAAGCTGTAGCGCCACTCTTCAGGGCGTGTAAGGTAGCAATAATTGTTGTCCCATCCCTCTTCAGTGTGTGTAAGGAAGCAATAAATGCTGTACCACCACTCTTCAGGGCATTTAAGGTAGCAATAGGTGCTGTCCTACCACTCTTCAGGGTGTGTAAGGTAGCAATAAGTGTTGTCCCATCCCTCTTCAGGGTGTGTAAGGAAGCAATAAATGCTGTACCACCACTCTTCAGGGTATTTAAGGTAGCAATAGGTGCTGTCCTACCACTCTTCAGGGTGTATAAGGAAGCAATAAGTTCTTTCCCACCACTCTTCAGGGTGTATAAGGTAGCAATAAATGCTGTCCTACCACTCTTCGAGGTGATTTAGTTGGTACTATTCTCTTAACATAAGTTACCCCTTGACTTGGTTTACTAGATACAGAAAAGTGATGACTTATTACTATTTAGGATCTTCAAGTTATGGATAAGCATGGACCTTTCACTATGTTGGGGTTTAAAGTTATACTATGAATGATTACAAGGTGTGCTAGAACGGGCAAACGTGGATTAAAGTTAAATATATACAAGGGGTGCTAGAACGAGCAAACGTGGATTAAAGTTAAATATAATATTTGGATTGCAAACAAAAAGTTATATCAAGTGATAGCTAAGCATTGACCTACCACTCTACTGTGTCTACAAGGTACCTATAAACCCTGGCCTGGCACTCTTCTAGATCTATAGGTTAGTGCTAATAGCTGACTAGCCACCCTTTAAGGTTATCAAGGGAGTAGGGCCTATAGAATTTGATGCATCACTCTTTAAAATGAAGATTTCTAAACCCCGAGTAGTGACGTTTGTGGGTTTAGAAGGGAGCGCTAAACAATGAGCTACTCTTGCGAGATAGCAGGGGAGTGCTAAACGCCGCGCTGCCAATCTTGTGGCCATTCAAGGGAGTTCTAAACGATGAGCTGCCAATCTTGTAGGTTTACAAGGGAGTTCTAAACGTTGAGTTACAAGGGAGTGTTAAACGATGAGCTGCTGACAATTTAAAACCCACAAAAATATAAAATATGAGTTAAGAGCTCGATTAAAAAAGCCTCTCTTTTCTTTAAATTATAAAACTATTTTAATCTGTTTCTTACGCGGTGTCTAGCATAAGATATTTAACACGTAGTTTGTAGAAAGTTTTTGATTGGCTTCTATCTTATTACGACTATGGTTTAGACGGTTAAGTTGGCGTTCGTAAGTTTCTCTGAAATGAGAATGTTCCACCTGGACCTCCCCGATCTAATCAATTCTTTCAAGCCAAGAGTAAGATCCTCTTCCAGTTTGAACTCATTGGTGGGTTTACATTACTATGCTGGTGGGTCTCGTTTATTGCACTCAACTAGAAATCTAGAGGAGTAACCTCGACCAAAACAGTCATGTAGAGTAGAACAAGTCAATATACTCGTACTTACTTTCTCGGCAAGTTGGCCTAGGTCGCCTCTCGTCAAGTAACACTTTGAAAAAACAGCGTGTAATGTTTGGTTCTTCAACTACTAGCGTCGTTCTTTCATTCTTTTCATCAGGTATATAGAATAAACAATATAATGTACAGTACGCGTTCATTGACAGTCAGGTCTATAGAATAGGAAATATAATGTACAGTACGCGTTCATTGACAGTCAGGTCTACAGAATAGAAAATATAATGTACAGTACGCGTTCATTGAGAGTCAGATCTGTAGAATAAACAATATAATGTACAGTACGCGTTCATAGAGAGTCAGGTATGTAGAATAAACAATATAATGTACAATACGCGTTCATGGAGAGTCAGGTATGTAGAATAAACAATATAATGTACAATATTCGTTACGAGCTTCGAGGAATTTGTTTTGAGTACTTTTCTTTATATCTAAAAAGTGTGTGTTCCAACGCCAATATGTCCATGACAAATCTTCAGGAGATGTTGGCTTCACTATGTGTAATAACCAATGGCTTAAACTAAATTTATCTACTGAATGTATATTTTAAGGTTTTTCCCCATTAAAGTGTTTTGTTATAAATTCTGAGCTTCACTCTCGTTCCCTTATATGCCACAATTATAAGCAGTGTGTGGAAGTGACGTCATATCAGGTTGCCATGATGTAATGGTGTGCACGTATGGGCTGGTAAGTGGTTGACCTTGCGTACTCTAATGGCAACTATGATTACTATCTTCACCAAATTACAGCACTTAACGACCTGTTACAAACACTTCCCCTGGTGTCTGCTCTGTTGATAACGTGGTCACACTGGCCTACTAAGCATAGTTGACAAAGTGCCACTTTTGGTGATAACGTTTCTGCAATCAACTTACTTTCCTTACCTGACATTAGATTCGTTGCAAATCTACAGTCCCGGTCATTAAAAGTTATCTTTGATCCTATACTTATGTAAATTTGTAAAAAAAAAAAATGTAAGCACCGCGTCTTATTACCCATTTGGTTTAAACGCTTGTGTATGTACTAATTACACTAATGGTTTCAGGGACTAAGAAGTTTATATTTATAGAAAGTGTACCCACATTTGCGTTAGGGGGAGTGAAAAACCATTTAGTAAAAACCACTCTCAGTACACCTGACCAAGATTCGAACCTCGATCTCCCCATCATCAAAAGTTTAATCTACTGTGAGAGTAGTGCGGTAACGTAGACCATGCGGCCACCGAAGTGTGTCAGGCTTGTAAGCGTAGTTTAAAAGTTTATATTGGGTTCTCTGAAAAATTTCAAAATCTACCTCGTTTGGTTGATTATTAAGACCTAAATTCCTTATCCCCCGTTTGTTCGCCTACTGCTGGTACAGCTTCAACCAATAAAGTTATAGACCCATTTGATTTTTACCGTTTATGAATTTATGTTCGACTATTCTAGCGCATAACGAGGTTGCCTTCTTGGGGGATTCTAAAGCTATTTAGAGAAGCGAGCTACATCTTAACTTGACGAACCTTAGCGCATTAAGTGCAATCCCACAAAGATGCCAATGTACTAAATAGAAGGGAAAAAATTAGTCAGCCTGAAAGGCCTCTTGTTTACCTGCGGTTAACACTTTACCTCTTCGGGTGACGAGTATAAGCCCTCATTCTACTATTTACGTCTGGACAGCATTTACTTGTATTTAAAAACTACCCTTTTTTTTGTTCCTTATCCTAGATAAACATATGCTTCTACGAACTTTTATTGTCTGCATTTAGACAGGAAGATTCTTATTGGACATTTCTGTGAATAAACCAAATAGTAGGCTATTTTGTAGTTGATGTGAAAAAAAAAACTACTTCAAGATTAAAATGATAATACATCCATTACTGTTTCAAGCCTGTGTCCTGGATCAGTTTTTTTATTCAAGTCATATATTTTCCACTGCCGGCTTGCTAGGTCTGTCGTATCTTCATATGCTTCATAATCTAACTTAAGACTAGGACAGGCACAACATTCAGTAGCCGGCCGTTAGGTAAAGGTAAACCCACATTTCACCAATGATCATTTTTACGACCATGTCAGGAATCAAACCCGGTACCCTTAACTGAGTAGAAAGACTCACTGCAGACTGAGCTAAGGTGTCGGATACAATGTAAGACAATTTTTATAATTATTTAAGAGTTTATGGTTTTGTTTCAATGTTTTATTTTTAAAACTCATATAAAATTTAAATACATTAACATAGGAAATCCTATCTTGACTTGCTATGACGTCACAAGTAGGCAACGACCTTGGGGAAACACTGGCTCAGAGCACCTCATAAACTCAGTCTCTTTGCTAGGCCTATTTTCTACTTATCTACTTACTCTGTACACATTAACATACTAATTATTTGTCTTGTGTGTTTGTCTTTATGGCCTTCTGGATGAGATTTTAATCCAGGTAAATCTCCTTATGAAGGTAAATGTGGTTGAAGGTCCTTTAGAAGGCGTTATTTAACTTCACCATCATTTGTCTCGGAGAAGAAAAGGAATTCACCTGTTTGTCGGCTCACGGTGCTGTTTTGTTGGATGGTTTTTTATTTTTATTTTTTTGGCTCCGCCTAACAATGAGACGAGGACCAAGGCGTGACCTTGAAATATTCCCTCCCCCTCTCCCTACCTGGAGGGCTCAACACGGAACTGGGACCGTCACGACTTCTAATGTACGCGCCATCGGGGTATAATCACGAGAGCGACGCGTATCTATTATTAATCAAAGGGCCTTTCCAGATAGAAAACACATCTGTATGGTTCGACTTGTTTAGTTGGTTGTAATATCACTAGTCTATCACGCTCTCTCTCATTGTTCAACATCCCCTTTGTAGTAGTATCACTATTATATCAATCTTTCTTCATGTTCAACATCCCCTTTGTAGTAGTATCACTATTATATCAATCTTTCTTCATGTTCGACATCATCTTTGTTTGTGGTAGTATCACTATTATATCAATCTTTCTTCATGTTCGACATCATCTTTGTTTGTAGTAGTATCACTATTATATCACTCCCTCTTCAGGTTTGACTTTGTTTGTAGCTTATCATTATTCTATCACACTTTCTCTTCATGTTCAACATCTACTCTGTACCTTATCACTATTATATCACTCTCTCTTCATGTTCACTATCCCTTGTGTTTGTAGTAGTAACACAATTATATCACTCTCTCTTCATGTTCAACATCCCCACTGTAGCTTATCACTATTCTATCACTCTTTATATTCATGTTCAACATCCCCTCTGTAGCTTATCACTATTATATCACTCTTTATATTCATGTTCAACATCCCCACTGTTAATTTAATTTATTTGATTTTAGATAATAATTCAAATTACTAATTTAATTAAGTTAATTGCTCATCAATTTGACTTCATCGGAAACAATAGTCTATATTGTCATCAATTTGACTTCAACAGACACACGTATCTACATCCATTTGACTTAAAGTACAAACACTTTCTTTTAGCACCAAACCCTTCTACCTGTTCATGGCATACGTCTAGTTACTGATTACGCTGTTGAATAGGGGATAAGAAAGGATGATTCTAGAGGAAATGTGCCCGAATTTGCGTGGAGATATAGTGGGAAACAATTTTGGTAAAACCACGCTCAGTACACCCGACTGTGATTCGAACCCCGATATCCCTGTCACAGGCAGTCTAGTATAACACGAGAGTGACGACTTAGATCATTCGGCCACCAAAGCAGGTATGCTATTATTTTGACTAACTCCGCCTAGCCCACACTTATGGTCACACGGTGTAAAGCGTCGGGTTATCAATATATTGGTTTAATAGTGATATGGAACTTCAAGTTTGAATCTTGGCTTGGGGAACTAACAGGTGAGTTTTCCCCATGGAATTTATTACTGTAGTTTTTCCATCCTCTCTCCACGATAATATTTACTCTATAATCTGTTACTTTTGATGGTGTCATTTCCTTCTCAGCAAGATGAAAATTGTGACTTTGGTCAATGTTCACTGTGACCCTGCACTTTTTATTTCCTCTCGACCCCTGGTAGAGAGAAGTATTGTAATCGTAAAAAAACTCGAGATTTTGATTGATCAATGTTGACGTTTCATGACCTGAAACCTATAAAGTGGTTTTCGCAACGCCGGCTGTTTTCATCTCGGCCTAGAGCCAAAACCATTTTACCGATCGGATTAGAATTTGGTTTCTGAGGTTTTAATAAGGTTCCCAAGAGGAGTTTTGGGGTTAGATATTCAACCCTAAAGTTAGGGGTAGTTTACTAAAGGGTAAAAAGAGAATAACTTGATTTTCTCGAAATTTGTTCTAACGATTTTGATTTTTTTTATCTAGACATTGTTTAGCATTACAAACCAAATGGAAACTCTCGGTTCTGTATGGAAATGACTTTGAGGGGATTGAGGGTACTTTACATAGGCTGAAATTTTCAATTTTGATCCTATCTACACAACGATTTAAGATATGAAATAATTTATTACGATAAAGTTGTAGTATATTAAAAATAATAATCTTTTATTTGAAATATATTTTTATGAAACTAATTTTTCTGAGCCATAAGCTTTTATATATATATATATATATTCATGGAGATCTTTGAAAATGAAATCTTTTGTTATGTTCGTTGATAAACAGAGATGTTCCTTTTTTTCTCAATTTTCCTGTAACAGTTTATATATTGTTTCATATATGCTCGTTGGTGGAGTGTTTCTGCAGCAATATATATTATTAAGTTTCACACATCTTATAAGTTTTTGATAAAGGTCTTTACTAGTATTTTAAGATAAAATAGAAAGTATGTGCAGTGCACCGTAATATTTATTTATATTTTATAATGTTACTTATTTGTATCAGGTACTGACTAAGCTAATGTAACTTTGTGGGAATGAGATAGAAATAAGCAACTGGCTCCTGAGTGTGTTTATTTACGAATTTTGTTAAAACTTTGCTGTGCGTGACTGCGGGTAGAATCCCTGTAAGCTATACCCTCCCGACCTACTTCGGTGGCCCCATGGTCTAGCGCGCTATTGCCGTGTTAAGCTAGACTGCCGAATACAGTGAGATCGGGGCTCGATTCTGGTCGTGTGCACTGAGGGTGATTTTTCCTAGATGGTTCTACACTCTCCCTCCACACGAATGTGGGTGAAATTCATCCAACTAAAATCTTCTCCATCCCTAACACATTAGTGTGATTAGTATCCTGCATAATCATATAACCCGAACATATAATAGGACGCGGTGCTAAGATATATAGGCCTATATATTTATATTAGGGATGTACTGTACAAGATTAAAAAATATCTCGATCTCGTCTCGAAAGTTAAAAATGAATCTCGAAAATCTGAAAAATTTGAAAATACGAAAAAGCAAATAACTGACCTAAGAAATTTACTAACGAAATCGAGAATTAATTATTCATTATATACAGCATTAAATTAAACTATTATTGGTAGGCCTATACATTGCAACTATCAAGATTTTATTAATCACATTTAAAATGCGTAAGAGTAATAGCTTAAGTTATGTTTTTAGTGTTTGAACGAGCTATAATATAATTCAAAGCAAGCGCCATCTTATATGTCAGTAGGAACTTTACCACTCTATAAACTATATGGTTTTTTTAATAAACATAATATAAATTTTTGTACTTTCAAAGGAAGATTTCTCGTCTTGTTCTCGAATGGTATTTCTTGCATTTATTCTTACCTCATCTCGATATAGTCTCGAATTGAAAACGTGATTCTGGCACATCCTTAATTTATATAACCTACTAATCCCTAACTTATTAATATAATTAAATGCAGATAACCCAGACGGGTAGTAAGACGCGGACCTTAAAGGATGTATAAAAAATTGTCACGGTGAACCGAAAGTTTATTCCCACTTTGAGGAAGGTTGTAAAATATGTTGTGTTCACGAGCATTCAGTGCCACAGGTCAATATTCTGATTGAGATTGCTCCAATTTATTAGTTTGACAAGGGATGAGTACGTGGGGGATTAGGAGGGGTGGGTAGGGATTGCCGTAAGTGAACTCAAGCCCGAGGGAGTAGGATTGTGATGAATGAATGGAGCAATACATGTTAATTGTTGAGTGAAACTTTAAGTTTTGATACAGGAATAAGGGCAAGACAGTCTCTATATTAAATTTTAATTTTTTTTTATTATCGTGTCTTACTATGTACGGCTAAGTAAAAATTACACTTATATTTTAGTAATGAGGAAGGTTGAATTTAGAGTAAGTGTACCCGCATTTGCGCGGAGGGAGAGTGGAAAACTCTTTTTGAAAAACACCTGACTGGGATTCAAACCCTGATCTCACCGTCATCGGCAGTCTAGTCTATTGCGAGAGTGACGCCTAATACCAGTGTGGTCCAACTGGAGGCCCGCAAGTCAAATGCTACCCGCGTTTACTGAAACTGTGGCCCTTACAGTATCATGGACGAGATATAAAGGGAATTCACCCACGGTGGCAGAAGTGAAATAGATTTTAATTATAATATAAATATTTATTTGAAATGGTAATCACTAAATTTTAATATACATTTAGTTGATTAATAATCAGATTTGACTCTTGGGCCTTAGACTATTCTGCCTCTGAAGCGGGGGTAATATTAAATATTAAAGCAAGCAAACAAAATTAAACGATGAGAAAACGTTGATCGACATTTCATGTAAACATTCTTAACATGTGGTATTTGTTTAATTAATGATTGGCGTGAGGCATTCAATGAAATGAACGTTTATTTAGATTAGGGGATTAGCTTTTATTATATAAACTATAACTATATTTAACATTGCTTGACTGCACGGGCGTGGTCGAGTTCCTCCACTGGGAGGAAGGGTAAGGGTCAAGACTCCTCACTGGGAGGAGTAGATGGGTTAATTCCTCCACTGGGAGGAGGGGGAAGGGTCAATATCCTCCACTGGGAGGAGGTAGTAGGGTTTAGTTCCTCCACTGGGAGAAGAGGGAAAGATCAAGGCCCTCCACTGGAAGGAGGGGGAATGGTCAATATCCTCCACTGGGAGGAGGTAGAAGGGTTAATTCCTCCACTGGGAGGAGGGGGAAGGGTCAATATCCTGCACTGGGAGGAGGTAGTAGGGTTTAGTTCCTCCACTGGGAGGAAGGGTAAGGGTCAAGACTCCTCACTGGGAGGGGGTAGATGGGTTGAGTTCCTCCAATGGGAGGAGGGGGAAGGGTCAATATCCTCCACTGGGAGGTGGTAGTAGGGTTTAGTTCCTCCACTGGGAGAAGAGGGAAGGATCAAGGCCCTCCACTGGGAGGAGGGGGAATAGTCGAGTTCCACCAAGACACCTAAAATAAATGGTACGGCACACCGCACAGACTTTCTCTCTCTTTCTATAAACTCGTAAGATTTCTGAATGGAATAATGTACATTGTATCATCACCACTCCACATAAGAACACGCATAAAATAATATACAATGATATAGAATCAATGAGAAAAGAGGCGCATCTTTGTCCACCTAAGAGCATTTCAAACAGTTTAATGTCTTCCACAAGGGTCAAAACTTCGTATTAAAATTTCGATTTCTGGTTAAAGTTTTAACATTTTATAAGGTGTTGCAGATCTTCAAGTCATCGCATTGATATTTAATTATTCATTTATACATTTTGACCAATAAAAAATGTAAATATTGACTATTGAGTCTAAAATGGAGATAGATCATTGCT
>CABFWB010004482.1:39477-58704 GCA_902151455.1 Timema bartmani
ATTTTGAGAAAATCGACTTTTTCTCTTTTTTCCCTTCAGTAAACTACCCTTAATTTTAGGGGTAGATATCCAATTCCAAAAACCCCTCGGGGCAACCCTATGAAAACCCTAGATATCAAGTTTCAGCTCAATCGGTAAAATAGTTTAGGCTCTAGTTGGAGGTACAGACAGACAGACAGACAGACAGACGGAAATTCAAAAACCACTTTTTCGGATTCAGGGAGTCATGAAACGTCAAAATTCATCAAAATCTCGAGTTCGATTTTTTTGACGATCACCATACTTTCTCTACCTGTAAGATAGAGAGAAAGTAAAAATCAGTATAAGTAGCTAGTCCAAGTGCAATAACCTTTTACAACCCTAACTTTCAATCCTTCCATAATGTATATATAATTATGGTTCACACCTAACTTAGCGCTTAACCTAACCTTTCATGCGTTAATGAATTTTGTTCTTATTTAATTTTGTAATTTCCTGTGCGAAGCCCCTTCTGTTCCCGTGGACTTCCATGCAGCGTAAGGGCCGAGGGAGGTTAATCCTTGACCCCCCTTCATTACCCCAATAAAAGGGTTGGAACTAGGCTATTACAAACTAGTTACTTATAATCCCTTCCTTGAGATGTGGAGGAACTCGACATCCCCGGAATGCACAAGGTGACCTCTAAATCCCTCACCAACCTATCTCTTATCATGAATCCCTCTCACTCCCAGCCCCTATTTCACTCTAAATCCTATATTTCAAATACTCTATCTCCTAAGAGCCCATCTATAATTCATTCATTCATGACCTTAGTTTACTTGGATGACAGCTCAAAAAGCTACTAGAAATAGTCCCTGATACATCCCTACGCTAACAGCTGACATCTATAACTTTGGATAACTGTAATGAAAACAGATGGTAATGTATGAATGTGATAGTTAACCACAGTAATTTAGTCCGATATTATTTATCGTTTTGTTTCACTTAAAAAAATTATGACTAACACCACTTTCACAAAAGGTCTAACTAAAATAGCTTCAAAATGGCGACCGACGAATTTAAACCATGTGCTTGAACGTGACGGAAACAAGTTATTTACATTGATGCACCCACGCAGTGGATAATTTTTTTTATAGAGTTAAATGTTTCGAAATACAATAAAATAATCAAAAAAGAATTTATTATGTATTAAAAAAGACCAGTATTTTCTCTTTTCCATGTAAATACGATGCCTGTATTAAAAGGTATTAATATATACACTATATTACACACTATAGATAACATTCCAAAATGGAAAATAAGTACTTTTAATTATGTTTAAAATATTGATACAGATTGGATCAAAAGAAAAGATTAACTGCAATGAAATAATATGAAAAAACTTAAGCTTACATTATTTTAAATATAAAATATAACAGGTAGTTAAAAAACTCAACATTTATAACAAAAGAGTGATATTTTACCACTGTTGGCAACCCAAAACCTAAACATCTGATTTTCTAACTCTCATCCAGGTAAAAACCTATAATGAACAGACTTTATCTCACAACTCTATTCTCCTCCCGATCTCATCCATAAAAATAGAATGTATTAGATCGATCTTCCTTATATCAATTAAACGATTCATGAAAAGGGTTTGCTAAACTCGATATTAATATTAATTGATTTATTTTTTCGAAACAAAAGAAAGATTGGTCCAATACAATAGGCGGATAGGATCATAATATTATACTTGGGTCTATAAACCTTTTAAAAAATGTTATTAATACATTATAAGAGTGTACTTTGTTGTTTTATAGGCCATTTTAAGCCTACGTTAAATAATCGTTACTAGAGTACGATGCGGTAGTCTTATATTTGAGAACAACCTTATATTAATACTCACTTTGATCAGACACGCTAGGATTACATTTCAGGGGATGAGTGGACAAGAACACCCACTTTTAAGATGGGGGTGCAGGGAACGCAAGTTGAGGGCATTTTTTTTTTTGTAGTTTTTATAGCATAACATTTTTTTGGCCAAAACAAATAAAACATTGTTCCAGTAAAAATATGAGTTTAATTCTATTCGCACAATGATATCAATAGCTGTTGTTGAATATCTGTCATGAGCATTGTGGAAAACATTTTAAATGAAGAGAACAAGTTTCATCAAATTCCAAGACACCCTTGACAGATATTCAACAACCGTTGAAGTCATCATGAGAAGAAAATTAAACTCTATATTTCTACTGGAGAATTTTTTAATTTACTTTTACTACAAAACAAATTTTTGATATGAAAACTTCAAAAATACTGCCCTCAATTCGTGTTCCTTACATCCGCACCGCAAGGGATTTTTTCCCTACCAAAATCCTATGATAAGAAAAAAGGCCTTTCATCTGTCTATTTCTATAAAAATCATTGTTAATAGTAAGAATTCATGCCAGAAAACAGCTGTCTCGCTGTTCCCAGATTAACACGTAGACTTTATTTATCCTGAAACGTGACAAGCTTACCTTGCTTGATACCATTATGGCGAGGCTTACGAGATAGTATCATGGTATAATCGGTCAAGGTAGGACTACCGCCTTGGGTGTACACATCATTATGATTCGTGACATCACAGGTTGAGATTATAGCCGTCTGCAATCGACACAAAATACCTTGGGTGACTGTATGACTCAGACACCTCGTTGCGTGTAGCATGGATTACAATAACTCATAATAAATATACATTAGGTTTTGGCTAATTCGACATTGGTTCGTTAAAAAAAAAATTGGTTAGTTTGAACCCACCATGATTTACCATGAAATTCTTATTTAAATCAACGGTAAAAATAACTTTTAATTCGAATTTTAGAATTAAATATTTTGATAGTTCGAAGTCTATACATTGCTAATTTTCGACTTTATACTCATGTCAAACCTAATTTAACGAATTTGGTTAAATTCGCCATATACCAAGAATGTCAAATAAAGTTTCCTAGAATAGGGGATGGGTTGGCTTGGATTTCATCGCTTCTGTGTGAAAATGTAATCATCTGTGGCCCAGCATGGAAGGGGTAAACTTACATGTTGCGCGTCTGTGATTTTTATATGGTAAATTTTCAAAATTTTTATATTTTGTGCTTACATTTTTTCTTTAAGTATATTTTGTGTATGTGTGTTTTATTTAGCATATATAAAATGTGTGTGTTTAAATATAGTATATTTTGAGATTTCTAATTTATAGTGCATCTGCTGCGTATATAATCATAAAAATTGTTAATTTGAATCAAGGATATTTCATAATTTTTTAGAGTTCTATGGACTTCGAATTAAAAAGGTTCTACTGTGTGTGTATGTGTATGGACAAAATCCCTGACTCATCACCATATCTTCCGAGCTCCTGGACTTGGAAACTTGAAATTCAGCAGTGAGGTTCCTCTCAGGTCGTAGGCATCAAATAAGAAAGGGGTTTTGCGAAATTAAGCTCCATAGGGGGTAAAATGGGGTTTGAGGTATTGCGATTGTCAAAAAAGATTGCTAGATGAGATGGACAGCTGAAATTTAGCAGGAAGGTAAAGGGACTTCTTCATACAACAATTAAAATTTTAAAATGAGAAATTTCGAAATGAGTCTCCGATAAATGGGGGGAAGGGGAGGGGAATATAATACGAAAACACTTTTTTTAATGCTGTAGAAAATTAAAATTAGGTAGAGAGATGACTCCAGATAACCTACATCGTGAAAGATTAAATTTCTAAGATTGAATTGGAGAAAAAAGGGGTCTAGTTGGAGGGGGGAGGGGGGTTGTTCAAACTTCTAAAACTACTAGAAATAACTACTTATCAGTGTGGTAGAAAATTTAAATTTGGCAGTCAGTCAAAGGGACCACTCCAAATAATAATATAAAAATCTGAAAATTTAAAACTTTTAAATGGGACCTTGAGAAATAGGGGAAAGGTGTATAAAAAACATAGTAGGTGTGGTAAAAAAAAATTAATTTGTCAGTCATGAATAAGGAAGTCTATATCAAAGTAGGGGTGTGTGAAGCTTTGAAACTTTGACTTGGCATAAAATAATTTAAATAACCACAATATTATATTTTTTCAAGGGCATAAAGAAACTAAAAGAAAATATTCGAACTTCGATTCAGCTTCGAGAATATTTCATATATTTTATTCAAGTTGGCTTAGAATTGAAAAAGTGGACTTCGCACACTGGTACGAGGTCAAACTCAACCTCGTGAGGACAAGAATTGAATAAAGAAGTAGTGGCTCCTGTCTAGAAAACTGAGCTTAACAGCCGGAGGGATTGTTGTGCTGACCACATGACACCCTCTATCCGAAAATGTGGGCACTATCTTCACTAACATGTGGTGGCCGCTCGGTCGGTATAGCTAGTCTGTGGGCTAAAACCATGGAGTTATTATTAGAGTGAGTTTGGATATTAACAACTGCCATATTTGTTTTATTTAAGGTTTAATGCTAGGTATAGGTCTTTATGTAATAACTTATATATATATATATATATATATAAGTTATAAGTAATAAGTAATAACTTATATATATATAAGTTATTTTTTTATGTGACCCTATTTAATGTTAATTCTCTGCCATTTGGTGTAAGCATTGTGAGTTTGATCATCACTTTTAAAAATTGTAATATGTCAAAAATATAAACTACAAGCAACTAATATCGTGTGGATTTGATGAAAATGCAATACAACATTTTAAAATCGTTAACAAAACATTTCCCATGGCCAGCACTTTTTTCTCTCTATTCATATTGTTTTTTCCCCCACTTTTGTATTAGATATTTTTGAAATCGGTAGAGAAAAAGGTGATATAAATAATTTGGATTGAGACCTTTAAATCGATTAATCGAGAAAAGAGTCGACTTTTGAACAATCAAAGATTGATTATCTCTAAACTGTCAATGAAGTGTACTGTAACCAATATTTTACTAGCGGCTCCCAAGAGAATACCAGTTTCACTGATAAAGAATGAAACTATCCTCGGTCAAATATACAGTTAAAAAGGTAATATTAGTATAGGTGTGGTTATTACGTTGCTCCATCGGGTGTGAGGTGTCCCAGGTGGGACATGGGAATAG
The DNA here is from genome assembly GCA_902151455.1 of Timema bartmani. Taxonomy (NCBI): domain Eukaryota; kingdom Metazoa; phylum Arthropoda; class Insecta; order Phasmatodea; family Timematidae; genus Timema; species Timema bartmani. The sequence goes on from CABFWB010004482.1 coordinate 44,536, forward strand.
AATCCCGGGGCAAACCAAACATGTCACCATTATTTGTCAGCTAAACAACAGCTTTTTTATTCTGACTGCACATAAAACAACGGCCATAAAATATCGAATAACAAGCCCGTAACAGAATAACTGCTGTATTTCCCCACCTGCCAAAATTACGGACGTCAATATTCATCCCTGAAACGACGCAGGAGACCATTTCACTTAGTCTCGTTGTCACTCAACCAATCCCGATTGTCGGGAATAATATATGATGTGGATTTGATGACTCGCGAATGATGAAGGTAATAGTTGACACGATAAATAGAGGTTGAAGAATATACTAAATAGTACTAAATTGTAATTTAACAATTTGCCTGTAAGGAAAGGAAGAGTTTTACAGGTTAGTAAATAAACTCATGAATGTGTGTTCTCTCATATCACTTCAAGGTGGCCAAAATTAAGGAAAATTAGAAAAATTCTGGAAACATAAAACTACAAGGAAAATATGTTAAAACTGGAAATGTCTAGGAATTTTAAACTGTTAAGGATGAAATGTAAAAACTGAAAATGTCATAGAAGTAAAACTGTAAGGATAAAATGTAAAAACGGAAAATGTCAGGGAAGTAAAACTGTAAGGATAATATGTAAACCTGTAAATCCAACATTGATGAATCATCAGTAGATTTATTTTAATGTCAGAATTGACACCTCCTGCCAAAATTGACAGCTACAGAAATGTCCCTAAACGTATGAACATATGAAAGATTTAATAGCATAAATGTCACATAAGTGTCATTAAATGGGGGTCTTATTGTAGTAGCACCGATGGACACGCGGACAAAGGAGTCATTATCTGCTGGCCTGATTTGACGTTGAGAGAGAATACATTGGGCAATGTTTTTCCTCTAGGGTTGCCCACGTTGCCTACAAGCAGATTAGCTTACATTTCTTCTAGAGTCTACTTTTCCCATCTCTGTGCATTTTGGATAGATCGGATGGGCAGTAAGACGCAGATAACTTAAAAGGCCATAAGTTAATGTGTGCCAAACTCACATCTCTTGCCACGTGACACGTCACTCTAGTGTTTGACTAGACTACCAGTGAGAGAAAAGAGTTCGAATCCCAGTTGTATTTACCAAGGGTGTTTAATTCTTAAGGCCCTTTTCATTTGGAATGGAAATGCAGATCCATGGGAACAAATTGTTATCTTCAAGAATTTTCTTTTTGGAAACGGTTTGTTCATAAATATAAGCACGTTGATTAAGTTATACTTTTTATTTACACACCTCCTTTATAATTTTAACAGTGATCAAATATCGATAAAATTGACATTTTTCAATAGAAAACCGTCGGCTGCATAAAAAAAATGTAACCATTAATAAACATCGATACATTATCATAGAAGAGGTGTTGAAAATGTTAACTTAAAAATTTCACTCGTTCTCAAGAAAACTGGTATTTACAAACGTCTGATTTTTTTTTGCAAGACCTGTCCGGTAGCTGACGCCATGTACGGTTACCATGCCCCATCTGTTGTTGTTGGCGCGAAAGGATACTTTGGTTGGTTGTGGAGCCACGCCATACCTTTCACCCTCCCGCCGACCATCCCACAAAATAGGTTTTAGACTTGCACTCGAGAGGGCCAAGGGCCTTAACTGGTTTCTCACTGTTTAAAATTCTATCTTCCTCATTCCTATCCCATTAGCGCAATTAATGTAAACATAAAACACGAAATGGTTCTAAGATAGGCGAAAGGGAAAAAACCTTCCAAATTTGTTTTTTTTCTTACTAACTTTCCTTGCTTTCACTAATAGTTCAGTTCAACTTTAATTGAGAATTATTTAAAAATTAAGTCCCCCCCATCACAGAATTAATTTGAATACTAAAAATATGTTTGTCTTGATCCTGGCACCAATAACTCTACTGTGTCCCCTATTTGTCTCCCCCATGACACCTGGGACCATAACAGCAGTTATTTTGCTACACCTCTGCGATGGCCACATGGTATAAGCCGCTACTCTCGCAGTAGACTAGACTGCCGATGACGGGGAGATCAAGATCGAATCTCGCTCGGGTGTTCTGAGGTGGGTTTTTTCCAAAATAGTTTTCCACTCTCTCTCCACGCAAGTACGGTTACACTTCCTCTAAATATAACCTTCCTCATCCCTAAAACCACTACCGTAAATAGTACATAAGTGTATAACTTGAACAGATAGTAAGAACAATAAATGCATATTTTGTTACTATCACGTCCAGCACCAAGCTTATTAACGACGTATTCTGAGTGGTTAAAACTGGGAGAGAAATTTCATTAGGAAATTCACCCGCACTAGAGTGAAAAGGACATGAGAAAACACCAGTGTCTAGTCACATTTGTAACCCCCACTTTTCTGTGCCCCGGTTGAGATTCAAACCTCGACCTCCCCATCACTGGAAACCTGGCCCATCCAAAACCTGACACCTTATACCGTAGGGCTACGGATGCGGGTGCCGTGTAGCAATCGCCCTACTTTATTTCGATGAATATAGAGGTTGCTGTCCTGCTAGATTAAAGTGAGAATTGTTTTCTTAATATTTCCGTGCCATTCTAAAATCACTGGTGGAGGCCAAATGGTGTGGTTGCAATTTAAATTAAACATAACACACCTTAAAGTCATGTTCTTTATATTCGTGTTTTTGGACACTGGTAGTTTAATAACATCTATGAAATGAAATGATAGACCTACAACCCGCCTCGGTGGCGTAGTTGGATAACGCACTAGTTTTGTGTTGAGCCAAACTTCCGAGGACGGGGAGATCGAGGTTTAAAAAGAGGTCGGGTGAACTGGGGGTGGTTTTTCCTAAATGGGTTTCCACTCTCCCTCCATGCAAATGCGGGTTCATTTCTTCCCAATTCATTAGTGTAATTAGTACTTAAGCTTATAGCCCGAACGGGTAATAAGACGTGGTGCTAAATAAAAAAATAAAGCTAGACCTCAATACAGGGTGTATCATAACATGTGGAGCACACCTCAGCATTGGACAGGCGACACAAAAACAATAATAAAAGTTAGTATAAACATGTGTCCCATTTGACCTTGTGTCCGAACTATAGTCATGTTTGTACTCCAGTATGTGGATCTGCTTAAAATTATAAGAAGTGCTCAAAATGTCCACCTCCAGCCTGAATGCAAGCATTGCAACGCAAGGTATTTTTGAAGAGTACGGCATGCATTCAGGCCGAAGGTATCCATTTTTAGTAGCCTACTTCTTATGTTATCTTCTCCACACTACTGTAGTGCAGACATGACCATAACTCAGAAACAAGATAAAATGGGACACATATTTAAATGAACCTTTCCCATTATTATTTTTTTTGTATCCTGTCGACCACTGAAGTGTGTTCCACATATTATGGTACATTCTGTATAATGAAAGTGATTAGAAACGTCACATGAAAGCAGTGAACTAGCCTACGTACAGCCAGAGCCAAAAGTGTGTGTTGTCACCAGATTTTACATGTAAACATTTTAACAACCGACTCGTATTAAACATTTTTATTTAATAAATATACATTTCAAATGGGATTAATTTATTTGACAGCTCTGGGACAGAATCCTTCTGGGACACGCTACTTTTGTTGACTAATGGCCATTGAAATGATAGATACAGTCCTTTATTAGCTGTAACTTATCCTCCGATAACACTGTGAAGAAGCAAGCTTGCCTGGTTTGGTTACACTAAAGCAGCCCTGGTTGAATTACGGCACCTCACCTATTTCTATGTCCGCCACAAGATTAAACTATCTATCTACTAATTTTTTTATATCCATTACTGTTTCCAGCCTGTGTCCTGGGCTATTTTTTTTTATTAAAGCCATATACTTTCCACTGCCTTAGCTTCATATGCCTTATGATCTAACTTAAGACTAGGACAGGCACAACATCCAGTCCCCAGCCATTAATTCATCATTGTGAAAGGGTAAACCCACCTTTTTTCAATGGTAACTTTTTTCGGCCATGCCAGGAATCGAACCTGGGACCCTTAGCTCACTAGGCAGACACGCTACCGATGGAGCTAAGGTGTCGGATTATCTACGAGATATAAATAAAGAAAATAGTATTAGAAATAACTTACCACAATGATTTAAAAGATAAGTTTTTATGGATACAATTTCTCTTCAACACACTCATAAACATTTTACAAGTCTCAACTGTTAACTTAATAAACTCCGTGGCATCATATGTAATCGAGCTATACCGACTGAGTGGCCACCGTCTTTTGGCGAAGATAGTGCCAACATCTACCGATAGAGGGTGTAATGTGGTAAGCACAACAAACCTCCCAGTTGTTAATCTCAATTTTCTAGACTGGAGCAGATAATTTCTCATTCAAGTAGCTCCTCATTTTGGCCTCACGGGGCTGAGTTGACTCCGTTCTACATCCATTGCTTCACAGAAGAATCTAGAAACGTTGGGGATTGAACCTGAGACCTCTGTATCTGTACCCAGGGACTCTGACCACTGGACCACAGGCGGTCCTCACTAAACTAATACCATACATTAATTAGATTATGAAAGAAAGAAATTGTATTCTTATCATTAAGTTCTGTTTATAAAGGAATGATCACTTATTCCTTCCTTTTTTTTATGTATTCTATAAAATTGTAATATTCATTTAATATGATAAATTGTGACTACTGAAATATCGTATTTTATTTGTCGGCCCATTCTTATATTTAAATTGTCAATTCAATCAAAATATTTGCTTTTAATTTGTGGTTCCCCAAATGGTGTGCCATGGCGGCGAACTAGGTGTGGGCCACACACAGCCCAGAGCTCCAGACGAATGAAGTTGGGACAAGCATCAGCCATGCGTCAACCGCATTTCCTACTTATGCGTACTTAGACTTACTGATATTTTAAAAGATCTGACAAAATCAAAAAGTGTTCGCGTGCAGCTATAGTTAGGGTCTACCCAAATTACCAGTGGTCTGAACAAAATGTTTCCAAATGATAGAGAATTGGATAAATACTGCTCAGTTATATTTTAGCGTATATTTTTATTTTTACTTACTACAGAAATTTATTCCAAACCTCTTCGTTTTGATTATTTTATTCAAACTTTTCTCAGTAAATAAACACATTAGAAAAAAAATTGTTACGTATTAACTTTTTTTTACTAAAACAATATGTATGTGTAGAATAAATAATACAACCCTTTAATTTTTTTTTTAAAAAGGTGGAATTTTCTTAATGATGTGGATGTGGTATGATAACATGGGGAGTATGTGGAAAGGGGGTGAGTTTAAGTGGGTGAAATCTTTCAAGCGTCGGGAAGGAGGGAAGGGTATGCCCAAACAAACCAAGCTTGTGGATCTCGCCAAATCCGTGGCTGCTGGTGCAATCCGATTTTTGATAGGTCCTACCTTTTAGCCACAAGAGACCTCCAAATAAAGGTCCACACCGACTTTAAAGTTGCTCCGCCGTTTTGAAGTTTTTTCGGGGGTTAAAAATTAAAATTTGGAACTTTTTGGAACTTTCCCGTAGGTTACAGGCTACAGTATCCTTAAATTTTGACTGTCAGAAGTGACAGCTGCTAAACACACGTTTTTTCAGATCATTTGGTTTGGCTTAGGGATACATAATTTGGTCTGGTAACTTTTCAAAGCCGTCAGCTGTCAGTTGTGAGCTGTCAGTCAGCACCAAAAAAGCCATGGGGCTACTGTAGAAGATATAAGTTTGCTAAATTTTGAGTGAGTGAGTGAGTCAGCCATGTGGCTTTATAGTAGTATAATTATAATTTGTTCCGAAATACCATTTGAATTCAAATATTCTTTTCTTTGTTAGCTGCCGTGAGAATTTGTTTAAACCATACACACGCCTACAGTACTGTTTTTTTTTATCTGACCCACTAACCCCCATCTATGATGTACCCCACCCAAGGAATAGGACCGCAGAAGTAACCAAGAGGTCGACAGGGGAAAGTGATGCAGGATGCTGCTGCTGCGGACCTGTTTTGTTCTGTCCCTTCTCTTTATCCCACCTTCTACTCATCAATTGACGAGTTTCTCTCTGTTGACAGTTTTATATCTTGGCTGTTGTTTTTCTCCAGGTGATATCAATAAACAAATCAATGGAATGTTGAAAGTGGACCGGAAAGAACAGGGACGCTCACTATTCTATTATAAAACACACATAAACAAAATAGAGAACCGGTATTAAATGGTCCAATGTTTCCCACGCATGAAAGTGTTTTTTTTTTATGTTTTTTTTTCTTAGCTAGGACGTTCATAAGTTTGATATGCACCTGGAAAACAGACACAATATAGTGGGGCAGGGACGAGTCGGGAACAATTTGAAAAAAAAACCTCTGGAATATTCAGATATTTTCAAAATTCAAATAATGAAGCGTAACGATATATTTACATATTATGAAAATTGAAGAATGACACCTGGACACGAGAATCAAACTCGGGACCTTTGACTTAGTTCACCAATGCTCTATCCACTGAGCTATCCAGGAATCGTCCCGTACTCAGGGTCATTCTTCACTCATATTTTAATGCAGAGTCTATTATGGATGTGTGGAAATCATCGGCTACAAATATGATATCTATATGAAGTATTCTTCACTAAAAAGCATAAATAATAGCTTTGGTTATTTGATTCTTAAATATATTTACAGTTAATTTATACAAACTTATAGGATATCTAACGTATCTCTTCCAGCTCGTCATTAAAAAGGAAACCACCACCTCCTATCTAGTGACTGATTCTTGGTGGATCCTTTTCCAAGGTCTGCGAGATTGCAGAGATCACCCTCGTCACTTCGGTCGGGAAGGTCACCCAGCGCATTTTATATTTACTAGAAGGACGTAGTGCATTTAGAGGTTGAGAAGGACGTAGCGCATTTTATATTTACGAGAAGGACGTAGCGCATTTAGAGGTTGAGAAGGACGTAGCGCATTTTATATTTACGAGAAGGACGTAGTGCATTTAGAGGTTGAGAAGGACGTAGCGCATTTAGAGGTTGAGAAGGACGTAGAACATTTAGAGGTTGAGAAGGACGTAGCACATTTAGAGGTTGAGAAGGACGTAGCACATTTAGAGGTTGAGAAGGACGTAGCACATTTAGAGGTTGAGAAGGACGTAGCACATTTAGAGGTTGAGAAGGACGTAGCACATTTAGAGGTTGAGAAGGACGTAGCACATTTAGAGGTTGAGAAGGACGTAGCACATTTAGAGGTTGAGAAGGACGTAGCACATTTAGAGGTTGAGAAGGACGTAGCACATTTAGAGGTTGAGAAGGACGTAGCACATTTAGAGGTTGAGAAGGACGTAGCACATTTAGAGGTTGAGAAGGACGTAGCACATTTAGAGGTTGAGAAGGACGTAGCACATTTAGAGGTTGAGAAGGACGTAGCACATTTAGAGGTTGAGAAGGACGTAGCACATTTAGAGGTTGAGAAGGACGTAGCACATTTAGAGGTTGAGAAGGACGTAGCACATTTAGAGGTTGAGAAGGACGTAGCACATTTAGAGGTTGAGAAGGACGTAGCACATTTAGAGGTTGAGAAGGACGTAGCACATTTAGAGGTTGAGAAGGACGTAGCACATTTAGAGGTTGAGAAGGACGTAGCACATTTAGAGGTTGAGAAGGACGTAGCACATTTAGAGGTTGAGAAGGACGCACCCTTCTTAGCAGTCAGAAGGTGTGGAGCAACAACATGCACTCCACCTGTGCGCCTTACTAATATAATATTAAAACGAAAAAAGTTGTTTGGTAAATGAATTATGATTGATTTATCTGAGATGTATTTATTATAAAGTAACTTATTGGTAGAGTACCTAACTACCTGGCACCTTAACCTGATAAAATAATATTACAGCGTTAATTGATATGAAAATGCAAAATTTACTTATTTATTATTTTATTTATTTTTTTGAGTTATTTAACATGCATGTTCTGAACCGACTGATTATATCAGCACATGATAATTTCTATGAACGAAGCTATGACAAAACTTTTTTACTGATCTTCATTCCACTGTTTTCTAAAGTAGAATGCAGAAAAACGCAGTAAGGCTACATCCGGAATGTGAGTTGGGTTACTAATATAATGGGCAAGGGATTAAGAGGTAAACTAATTGTAAATGCACCCACATTAGTGTGGGAAGGGGATGTGAAAATATGATAGAGTTAAATCAAATGTGATAAACTACCTTCACTGCACCTATCTGAGACTTGAACCTCAACCTACCCTTAGCTAGAATCTAGAAATCTAATCTTCCAGCTAGACGCCTTAAACAACGTAGCTACTGGTGTGCGCGTATCAAAGTAATAAATGCTACAAGTAGATCTTATAAAATAAATTAATTTGAAAATGAAGGCCTAAATAAAGTATTGTATTGTTCATCCAAATTTTTGAAATTTTTTCAATTATAGTTATAGTCGGATCATCATAAGAACCTTATCTAACATTTAAAAAATGTACTAAATCTACTTTTTCCATTCTTATTTTTTGGGTCACCACGTCTCAGTACCTTTTCGGGTGAACTGCATACTTTAATCACGTTAATGGAGTAGGAATTGTACCAGGATTTGCATTAAGGAAGTGTATCAAACCGTTTAGGATAAAACACCCAAACGGGATTCAAACCCCGACCTCCCCGTCACCAGTAATCCAGTCCAACACGAGAGTGACGCGTTAGACCAACGTTCGTCAACCTTCAGCCCACGGGCTTGATCCGGCTCAGAATATCTTTAGTTGGTATTTTTTCCAAACCCATATGACCCGTGATATCAACAATGTTGCCGACCCTGCGTTAGACCATAGAACACAGACGCGTGATATCAACAATGTTGCCGACCCTGCGTTAGACCATAGAACACAGACGCGTGATTTCCATAGTTATGTTACCATTGCTAATGAGTAAAACCACTATACAGCGTGGAACTGGCGATATTTGTTTAGTTTTTCATCGAATCTTAATACCCGTTTAGGTTACAAATTTTGGGATACTATCCACCACCCCTTCGCCCGCAAATATCCAAACCTGACCAGTGTAAGTTCTCTATAAACTAGTTGGTCATTCCAACTAAGTAACTAACTAATCAACTTACTCTCTGGTCATCTTGAACTCGAAACTTTACGACCGACAGAATGCAAGATATACATTCCAACCAATATTTAAACACCTCCATTCAAACCTTATCCTGACACCCAACCTCCTTCAAATATATTTTCACATTATCTTCCCATCGACGTCTCGATATACCAACGGGCCTTGTATCTTCAGGTTTCCCTACTAAAATGTTGTGTACACGGCTGTAATCTTTCATATTCGCAACATGACCACTCCACCTCAGCCTGTACGCCTTGATTATCCTGTCGGTCATTCTAGCTAATATTTATGTAATACTGTTCAAATTAACACTCTTTTTTTTTGTCGTCTCAGATGAGGTGACTTAATGTCATTTGAGAAACCAGTTTCCTGTCATCCGAGACACGTTGCCAATTACCAGCTTTCCAACAACATTTTGTGCAGCGTCCCGTCCCCCTAACTGGATTGTGTGTTACGTATTGAGGTTTCATTTCCTCGTCTGCAGTCATGATGTACTTCCCTTACCTTGCGAGTTTTCAGCAAACCAGTAGGATACTCTGAGAGGAAATACCTTAGAGTGAGAGTGTTGGGAACGCAAGCTAGGGCAGTATTTTTGCCATTTTTATAGCATAACTTTTTTTGGCCTAAGTAAATATAATATTGCTTCAGTAGAAACATAAGAGTTTAATTTTCTTCACATGATGACCTCAACAGTTGTTGAATATCTGTAACGAGCATAGCGACATTAAATAACAAACTTTTTTAAATGAAGAGAAATTTATCATTAAATTCCAGGACACCTTTTACAGATATTCAACAACTGTTGATATCACCACGTGAAGAAAACTAAACTCTATGTTTGTATTGGAGAAATATTTTATTTATATTAGCCAAACAAAGTGTTGCTATGAAAACCACAAAAATACTGACTTTAGCTCAAGTCCCCTAAATCCCCACCGCTATCTTGAGAGAAGGGATTAGGAGGGGGGAGGAAGAAGGGTTAAATAAACAAAACCCAAATTGCTATGCACTAATAAAGGTTAATGTATTTGTAAAAAATTGCATTTGAAAACCATTATTATTTGATAAAATATATATTAGAAATATTGATAACAAATGTACTAAATATTAATCCTAATAGGCCTTTCATTTTTTTTTCTCCCACCGTTACTCATACTAGAATATACGAATTCTACTTGCGCCAATTGAATAATGATGAATAAGGTATAATTTAGGGGGAATGTATCAAATTTGCGTGGAGGAAGACTGGGGAACCATTAATTTTGTCCACCAGCCCAGGATTCAAACCTCAACCTCCTCATCCCTGTTAAATCAGACTAAACGAGCCAGATATTTGGCCCGCGGGAAATAAACCTATGAATTATAATGTAATGCCAGCCAAAAACATATATAAGAAAAAAATAGGCACTATGGAAGCTACATAAAAACAAAATTGTTATATATTTCAATGTTTGGATATGTTTGCTTTAATTAGGCAAACAAAATTGTTAATGTATATTATACGAGGGCTGTTTTTGAGTAAGGACCGTTTTTCAATGAAATAGGAACTATGAATTATTTTTTGGTGTTTTTTCCCCCATCCTATTCTACATACCTTCAGCTACTTTTAAACACAGTTTACGTTGTTATTTAAACATTTGTCTTATCGTGAGATAAGTTTTTGTAGACCCTCGTCATAGAAGTCTGCCGCCAGCGAGGAAAGCCAGTCCTGAACCGTCGTTTTCACTTCGACGTCGGTGTAGAAATGCTTGCCAGCGAGGAACCTTTTAAGAAGCAGGAAAAAGATGGTGGTCACTAGGTGGAAGGTCAGGGCTGTAAGGAGGGTGATCCAATTGCTGCCAGCCAAAAGATTTGATAAGAGCTCGCGTTTGATCAGCAGAGTGTTCGTAGTGTGATGAAGCAACAACACTCCGGCAGACAGTAGGACGCGGCGTTTAGGCCCGCCGCACATTGTACGCAGGGCAGGCGCAGCAGAGGCAGAGGGCAGGCACAGCACAGGAATAGGTTTTTGCAAGTCACCGCAGATTTGAAGTGAGTCAGGGAGCTTTCACCCAGATGGTACAAGACGTGATATGGCGTGTGAATTAGAGGAACTTCTGATATATTTGGATTCCGAGTCAGACTCTAAATTAAATAATTTAATTTTACTCTACTCGCTTAGTTGAAAAAGGAAAAAAAATAAAAAATTGTAATTTTCTTTCTGCGCAGTGTCTAGTAACATCTAATTCTTCTAATGGGTTATACAAACTATTGTAGATAAATTTCATTAAGTACAAAAATCATAGAATATTACAATTACCGTTCAAGTAATTCAATTCAATAGCAATCTTTTCCCATAGCTCATCTTTCAGATTTGTCCTCATATAGTCTGGATTGCTTGTTTCATATAATACTGGATGGTCTTGAACTAATTGAATAAGATGTTCCATCACAATACACATAAACTACGTGACAGAGGCGCAGAGGACACAGGAAAACTGTACGTCTATTACAACCAGAGAGAGGCCGTAAAGAGGCGGGAAAGAGTTATCCCTACACTGCGCCTGCACTCTGTCCAATATGCGGCGGGCCTTATTGTTGTCCCTCGCTGCATGAAGTCCCAGCTGAACACCACGTCTGTTCTAAAACACGGTACAGGACTGGCTTTCCTCGCTGGCGGCAGACTTCTATGACGAGGGTCTACAAAAACCTATCTCGCGATACGACAAATGTTTAAATAACAACGGAAACTGTGTTTAAAAGTAGCTGAAGGTATGTAGAATCGGATTTTTTAAAAAATAATTGGTAGTTCCTATTTTATTGCAAAACAGTTCTTACTCTTAAAAAAAACACTCCTCGTATATTATATAATAATTATTTCTGAGCCCTAGCAATCAATCTACAACTAAACATTTCTTACCAAGATGGTGTCCTATAAAATACTCGTGGGGCCCAAGTTTGGCCGCCTTCTGTAAATTAGTTTAGAAGTGGAGATAACAGAGTTTATTTCACAGACAAAATAACCGGTTATATTATATCATCCACATCAGGCGAAAGGATACTAAAACATAACATTTGTTCTTAGCTCAGTAGACCCTGCGCAGAAAAAATATATTGATAGCTTAAAATAAAATTCATGACTTTCTAATGTATTTTTATAAGACTATAAAACGTTCAATTTGACAACATTTTAAGATTTTGATTAATAGCTGTCACCCACCTCAGTGGCCGAATGATCTAAGGAGTACTTCTCGTGTTGGACTGGCCTTTCCTATAAAGTGGAGATCTGAGTTCGAATCCTGCTCGGTTCTACTGAAGGTAGTTTGTTTTATAAGCCGTTTCCTACTCTCCTACCAAGCAAAGCCTGGTAGATTACTTCTGAAATAGTTTCTTGCCTATTCCTATTAGATTAGAGTAACTATCATATATGCGTATAACCTGAACAGGTGATAAGATGCGGTGATAATAAAAATTAAGTTAATTTCTTTCAATTAATTACAAGATATGTAAAATCCTCGTGATTTAACTGCTTTTTTTTAAATATTTAATTTATGAGTGTAACATAATATATATTACCTTGTCTTATTTCAAATATTTACTTTTTTTCCTCAGCTATATACTATAATGATAAAACATATTAACTGTCGTGAGCCACACACAAAAAGCTTGAGGGCCTCAGGTGGCCCACGAGCTGCACTTTAGGAACCCTTGCTGTAAACTTAATAATACTCGTATGTGGATCTTTGTTGAAAATACTTTCAATGCCGTCCACCTGTCCTTGAAAGCGAATATTTAATCCTACGGTAAGGAAATGATTAACAAAGAGACTCCCGTATCGGTGGACACACGTTCTGAACGTCAAGATCATTTTGGAAGGTTTGTTGATGACCAAGGATTATTTGGTTTGAATCTCGACTGGATGTATTTTGGGTGGTTTTACAAAAGTGCTTTTCTACACTTTCTTCACACAAAAGTGGGCTCATTTCTTCTAAATTCTACCTTCCCATTATTTTTATTAAATACGGTTAGCCCGGATGGCTAGTTAGACCATTAGACGGTGTGAAATTGTTTAATCACAGTGTTTGCATAATTTTTCTCTTGACAATGTATGATATTTTGTTTAAAATATGTTTTGACAAAATATATAATTTGTGATATTAAAAAAAATGGATCCAAGGCTCCCTGCGTAGTAGGGCCTAATCTCTTTATATATTCATGACGTACTTGTAATCCGATCACCTCAGCCATACTTCTTTAAGATTGGATAACAGCCCATCGTGGATTTTATTACCTTTATCGATACATTTGTTTCGATATTCATCTAATAAAATTGTTAAAAAGTATTTATGAGGTGCTCTCTATTAGTTAAATTTCATTGGACTTATAAATCCACGTTCATATGTATCGGTGAAGTAGGCGTGATTTTTTTTAGTGTCACGAGAAAGCTACACCGTAAAGTGACGTGGGGCAGATTTGTTGTGTTTAGTGTTTAGTGTTAGTCAAACATAATCACATGACCGATGTAGACCACAAACTAGGTTGGATACATACATTATGCCTTGGAATATTTATGATCAATTTACAATTCTTTAGCCATCTAATATTAACATCTACTCTTGTTATAGTTTTAAATTTAAATTAAATAATTTACTATCATTCAATTCTGCACGACGTCATAGAGGGAAAGGTTGAGGGAAAGAGTAGCTTAGAAAGGAGGAGGATTCAAATATTAGATGACTTGAAGGAAAGAGGAAAATTATGGAAAACCATTGAGTAAAACACCGTTGGTACACTCGACCGAGATTCAAAACCCAATCTCCCCGTCATCGACAATCTGTCTATTGTGAAAGTGATGCCTTAGACAGCACGGCCACCGAAGCGGTTACGGACTAGTGAAACAATAGACGATGTATAACTGGGCTACTCAGGCTACTTCCAATTATTGTGAACTCGTCACAAAATATCAAACTCTACTAAACCTTAGTAGATAGTAGGACCACCTAGTACAGCGCTCTGATTGGTCGGTTTTGATCACGTGACCACGCCCCCTCGCTCTGATTGGCTGTTGGCTTTTCCCCTCACCTCTGCTCCCCCCGGTAACGGGTTTTCCC